>JBBMEG010006302.1:0-35977 GCA_037832605.1 Cyclanthera cordifolia | reverse complement strand
GATCAAGACTAATTCAATGAATTGATTTTTCATTCAAATCTAAAGCAAGATTTGAAAAAAAGACAACACCAAAAGGGTAAAAAAAAGTCAAAGTTTAAATCAATATTCTCCTCAAAATAAGGTGTTACAAGCCCTTTTTAAGGCCAAAATTTCGTGCATTGCTTGGAATACAAAAGGTCTCAAAAAGCTAATCACTTTGTGGAAAATAACACCTATGAAGCCAAAAGTCAATTGTAGATCAATTGAGAGGCTTAAATGCTAGACAAAAGGTAGATATGCATTTAAATGCACCTAACAAACTCATCTAAAAATCTTAAGTAATTATGAGCTTGTTTGACAATGTTTGAAGTTTAAAAAGTCCCAAAATTTGAAATCTGGAAAATTCCTTCATTAAAAATTCTGAAATATTGAATTTCCACAATATATGATTTCCTTCGTGCCATCTTTATTCCTTTATGCCATCTTCATTTTATACTCTTCTTGATTTGTTGTGCTTATGTTGTAAATGAATTTGGCCTAAAAAAGCTTTGTCTCTTCTTCTGCATTGGCAAGCATTTGAAGATGTAGTGTATAAGCCTCTTGAATCTTCTTTGTCTTACTCCTTGTAATGTGGCATTCCGGTACATGTAATGGATCGTTGATTGGATTCGTATCAATAACAATAAGGTCATAAATTCGAATCTTCCATCATAAAATCATGAGTTCTAGATCAATAATGTTGAAGGGTTTGTAGACCATAAAACTAAAAAATGTCGATATGCATGAATCCATTTGTCCTGCAATTAAGCAATGTTTATAATAATATAAATACAACATTAACCCTAACTTAGCCTTTATATAAGCAATTTGGTGTAAACCTTTCATTGAGCTTCTTAACACACATTTTATCAGTAACTTGGGATGTTAGAAGCCCAAATCCTGCGCCCATATCGTGTAGCCATCACTAGTAGAAACAGGAGTTTTAGTGTCGATCATATACCGACATCTTTCATAATTGGTGTTGGACAATTGACCTTCATCAATACAGGTGACAATAAAGACATTTAGTGACAGGCACATTTAGTGACAGGCAAAAACAGACACAGGAAAGCTTCGGTGTCACGCAAGTGACCGACACCACGACCGACACTAAAAGTTTCTGGTGTCGCTCATTGGTGTTGGTTTGGAACGACATCATGCTATATGGTGTCGTTTTTTGAGCCCGACATTATAAATATCATTTTTAATTTTAAAAATATATATTTTTATGGGTCACCATTTTCATTTAAAATTTTCCTTTATTATAATATCTTTTATGGGTCACCATGTGGGCCATTTGTGACCGGCATTAAAAGTCTCAAAACTTGTTTAAAAAAAACTAAGTGCTGATTTGTCTATTTCAAGGCAAATATAATAAGAAAAAATGTCTTGAAAATGTCAAACCACAAAAAATTTACCTAGTATTCACTTCTAAACTCATCTTTACGAACATAATATACTTTTGTTAAATTAACTGAAATTTCGGCAGCATAACGGCGTAACTTTACAATTACCAAAAAATCTGTTAATCATATAAATTCCAGAAATAATATAATATCCTAACAGAAATCAAAATCCACAATATATAGAAACTTTGTCTCGCACGGACGATTTGCAGAATATATATATATATATATATACTACTTTAGTTAACAATACACAATATATTCTTGAGTATAATCAAAATACACAATATATTTCCATTGAGTATATAAACAATATCGAAAATGCTATACAATAACTAATCTTTATTTAGTAATAAAAATCTACCTATGAAGTCTGGCCATTCGATTCGTACTCCATCCATATCTTCTCAAGTGTATGGTTTCGTGGAGTTAAACTAAAGCATAAAACAATATTTTAAAATTAGTAAACAAAAAGTTTTGCATAATATATAAACTAAAATTGTGAATGAAGTAAAACAAAAACTTATCAATGGTGCGGGTTGGATATCATCTTTCCCATGAACAATTGGACATAATATCCACACACTATTGATCTTTGTTGATGAGGACACTAGTGAACAAAATTTTATCAGTAATATAATAATTCTACATGACGAGAATCAAAAAAATCTATAATTATTTTACATACCTTTATTGATTTTCATGCTAATTTTGTGGATCTGAACTCATTCTTTCATTGCCACAACCGATAAGAACTATATAACAAAAGTGAAAACATTAGGATAATAAGCTAATTGAAACAAAAAAAAACTACCAAAAACAAAAAACTTATATATTTACGATATGAGCTAAACTCTCATCGGGCGCCTTCTGACCGAGTGAGTTCCTAATAAAAACAGTCTCATCTTCAGGAATTAGGACTACTAAAATTCAATTGTGACTAAAACGACATAACGAGGAATTAGGACTACTAAAATCTAATGGTACTAAACAGTACCATCTTTATAGATTACATTCTACGAAGTTTAAAATTTAAAATGCATACCCGCTATTAAAGGAAACGAAGACATGTTGACAGACATCTGTAATCATGTCAAAATGATCAACAAGATTCTTAATTTGCACTTCTTGATTTTGATTTTCCAAAATCGATGCAAAACTACTCTCGGTAAGATCTACTTGTAAAATGTCTTCTCTTGCAAGGATGTCGACCTACTTGTAAGGATGTAAAATGTCTTCCTTGCAAGAATGTCGACCAATGCTCTGATACCAAATGTCGACCAATATTGCAAAATGTCCTCTCTTGCAAGGAAGCAATTATTATGAAATCCAAACATACTCTCGGTAAGATCTACTTGTAGCATGTCACTATCACTCATACTATGTTTGGCAAAGTGATAAACCAACTTGATTATGGTTGGAAGCGTCATGCCTGATTGATGAGATTGTGTATCTGACACAACATTCTTACCTTTGTTTGGAAGTGATGGCTATGACAATAAAGTTAATCTATGATTAGTAAACTAATAGTGTGGTACATACTATAAAGAGGAAATGTAAAATTAAATACATCTTTCGATACATTGGTTGTCTTAATAATTCATGCACGTTACCATGACACAAAAGTGTTAACGGCTAGGAATTGGAATGTTCAAATACTCGTTATTTCCAATTATTTAATCTACTAGGGCGCGGGCGTTGTACTTTCCTAGTGGAAGACCATGAATCTTAGCAGGTGCGCCGCTCGATTCATACATTGTGCCAATGGCAGCAATGTTGTCTATATTTTCAATGGCAAGTTGACATGCCACACCCTTCAAAGAAACACATAGTTAGGGTAATACCGATATTAATTTGATAATATAAGAAGTAAAATTAAATTAATAATATGCAACTTACTTCTCCTATGTCTTGGACATCATGATGGTCAATGCACGGTTCTCTAATTACTTGAGGCATTTGAAGGATCTCATCTGCTTGCCTTATTGGTTCTTCCAGAATCGGGTGTGATTAATCGTGATTACTTCCCATACAATGAGAGCAACCAACTTGGCTAACACGTCCTCGATGCTCGGGTATTCCCATACTATCATTTGGACGAGCCATCTTGAAAAAAACAGATGAAGATAAAAATTGACCCGCGCCCCCAACACGTCCTCGATGCTAGAGTGTTCCCAAGGTTTCTGTCAAAATATTTGCACCTCTATGTGCATTTTCCAACTTATTCTCAAATGAAAATATTATCAATCAATTAAAATAATGCATTAGATATTTAAACTATTAAATGTACTATCAATTAAACATCCTTACAATTCGATTGGAGACTTCAATCGTGGCTTCATCGACATGCACTTTATCTTTTCCCTTTCGTCATTCCATCCATAGTATTGCACGTGAGGATGGATCGAATTTAATATTTACACTCTAAATCCACCAAAGAATGAATTAGTAAAGTGGAACAAAATAATCATAGTATATAATATATATTAAAGTTTAGAATTCTTACTAGCTCATGACCGAGTTGGACATAACCTTTTCTGGCCATACGGTGAGGATATTTAAGAAGATTTCGTCTCTTTTTTTGCTCTTCACTATTTTTCTGTTTTAACACATTAGTTATATGTTAAACATTAAAATAATATATTAAATACAAAAGAATTAAGTAGTTCCCTTAAATTCCTCAAATAATCGAATATTTACCAAAATGATCTCACTGTTCTTGTGTGATGTATGAGTATTTAGTAGGCAGATGGACTAACTTCTCATGAACTTTGTTTATAAACGGCTTGATATAATCTTTAGTGAGATTGTATCTAAACGTTCTGAATTTCCTCGTCATAGACATCATGATTCTTTGTTTGGACATATGATCCACTTGAAATGACATCTGTTTAAAATAGAATAAAATCGGGTTAGTTATAGTATGTAAATCATGATAATATTTAGTTAAATAAGTATTTACTATCTCATACATTCTCTTTTAATTGATCGGGGATATCTGCCCAAGTATCGTAGGTGAGAGGTACATGTGATCTGACACATACACTAATATAACTACACAATTTCTGCGCACTATCTCCGATTTCTTGACCCATAGAGTTATATTGAACTACACGTCGTTCTCCATCTATTCTTTCCTGAGAAAGCTCACGCAATACTGTCATGCCTCTAGTGAACCTGTTTCCAGCAAGTGTGTTCACGGGTGTACCAACGATCCCCCTCCGAGCTAGACATGATGTCAATCTGCACAACAAAGAGAATATATGTTAATAAAATAAATAATTGGTTAAATTATCTTCATAATGATTAATATATAAGTATTTGTTGTTAAAATAATCGTGTGCAGACTCAAACACACATATTTGGTCATCCAAATCCTCATCTATAATTTGATCGATTGGAACACCTTCAATATTGCTTCTTTTCCTCTATATAGATTATCCATGCCAAATCCATGTGTTATAATTTTGATCGATACCATTTACAAATAAATTGTCTCTTACTACATTCAAATTTTGGTACTTGGCATTCACACATTTCAAACATGGACAACAAACAACATTTGACCATTTGGAATGTCGTAACGCATTTTCTATAAAAGTATCAACTTCTAAACTATATTCTTGTGACATTCGATCCTTAAGCATCCATAACTTATCCAGATCTGAACTAAAATAATACCTACACACAGAGATAAAAATCCAAACACAAAATTTTAAGGCATTACTTTAAACATATAACTAAACCCACAAAAAAATTCCTAAAAAATAAAAAAATAAATAAAACTATAGCAAAATAAAAAATAGCAAAAATAGAAAAAAATAACAAAAAAATTAGTACCTTTGAAATGTAGGAGGTGGAAGAAAAGCTAGAGCCCAAATCTATTCAACAAGTTGTAAAAAGAGACAAAAATGAGAAGGAAGAGAAGCTAGAGAAGCTACAGCCGAAAATTTTGGAGGTTTTGACAGTGTTTTGGCCGCAGGTAAAGAGAAAAGAAAGAGAAGAAGAAGAAAAGTAATGGAATTTTTAGGGAAGAAGAAGAAAAGGCTTGAAAATATAGTGGGGTTTTGCTGAAATTTATGGAGAAAATAGAGTTGGGAAGAAGAAAGAAGAGTGAAACTGAAAAAAAAGAAACTAAAGAAGAGAAAAATGAAACTGAAGTTTTGAAATACGGTTTTGATGTCGGTTTACCTTTTAATGTCAGTCAGACCGACACCATATATCGTTGGGCCGGTTTTTTACTATATGGTGTTAGTACTTTTCGTGTCGGTCTTATTTGGACCGACACCAATTGTCCAGACCGACTCCAAATGATCGACATCGAAAGTGACCAACACCGTATATCCGTATTTTTAAACAAAATTGGATAGACCGTCACCTATTCCCTCTTTTGTAGTAGTGCACCATCCAGGAGTAGTCGTGATTTCAGGTTTGGTTTTTGTCGATTTTTATATCAAACTGATAATTGAACTAATATCTTCGATTTTTTTTTTTTTTACTTTCAAAAAAATATATCCTCGATTTTTTAATTATTTGGTCTAAACTGATGTTCAATAAAAGAAAAAATTATTGATTCAATTTTTAATTGGTTTGGTTTGGTTTTTTTTTTTAAATAAGAATCACTAGTAGAAAAGTCTTATATAATAACTATATTCTAGAGTCATAAACACTTTTTATGACTCAAAATTTGAGTCATAGTATCGTATGTCATGGTAAGTTCAACCATGACGGTTGAACCAATTATGACAGTATATTATAGTCATGGTTGAACTATTATTAACACGTATATATAGTCATTGAAGAAGTAATAACGACATTAATAAAACTGTCATAGTCGAATCATTTATGACATTATATTATAGTCATGATTGATCTATTAATGACACATAGACATAATCATTGAAGAATTATTAATGACACGGTATTATTGTCATTATAGTTTATATATTCACACTTTTCTATAGTCATCGATTAATGTAATATGACTATTTATTTATGTCAATTTATCCGTTTACATGACACTTTTTTTGTTTGTGCCCTTACTTGTCTGAAAAGATTTATAATATGCATCAACAAACTTAAACAAATAAGTTTCAACAAATATCATTTCATATATATATATTAACAATTTATACAATACACTAGAGCTAAAAAAATGACATGGCATAACAATACACTTGATAATTTTTAAAATGTCTACAAAATGTTTGGAAACTAAACAATTAAAACGTCACAAAAAACGTGGTCTACTATCATTTATGCAAAGTATTCATAAGTTACAACTTGTAAGATAATCATAGATGCAAACGATCATCATCTTGAACGAAGTACCTACACAATGTAGTCATAAAACTTAGAATTAGAAGTTGAAATATGCATGAATGAGAAATGGTATAAGACATAAGTTAAATAATGACTTACAAGTTACAAATCATTGTGAAACTTGCATAAATAATCAATTTACACCAACTTATAACAAACATTCAAAGAATTAATAATTAATTAACGATGTCAGCCTTGATAAACAAAACTACATTGATTGGAGACTAAAAGCTACTTGATTCAAGTTCAACAAGTGATTCTCCACCCTCAACTGACATAAAATCCTTCAAAGTTCTTGAGCTTAAACCAATGGATAGTTAGTCGACTAAAAACTTCTTTTTTTTAGTTAGGAGGGAACTTAAAATCAAAGAATTTAAACAACACAACACTAATAACACATATATAACGAAATACAAAGGAGACAACCTAATACACATATATAAAGAAACACAAAGTAAATAACAGAGGAAAAAGTGGGTTTATTGAAAGAAAAAAAAAAGAAACTTGATCGGAGAAGAAAACTCACCAAGCACCAATGGTAAGTCTTCGAAGGAGGCGCCGACGAAGGGGAAAACGAACAATCACTAAAGAGAAGGTGAAGGGTTTGGTTAGGATAAGAGGAAGACGTTTGGCTATTTATTCTTTAACAATTAATCAAATCCTTCCACTAAATCGCAAATTGGGGACAAATGACAACATAAAAACTCAACACTAATTTTATAGAAAAGTTGAGGGATCAAAATTGAGCATTTAAAAGTGACTAAACTTGAACAAATGTGAGCGTTGAGGAACTAAAATTAAACATTTAAATGTCTAGAGACCAAAATGGAACAAACAAGAAAGTCAAGGGACCAAAATGATATTTTAACTTATAAAAAAAAATAAGGTAAACTACAATCAAACTCCGCATTCATTCACTGGGTACAAGAATAGAAATGAAAGAGTTAGAACCAAAAAGATGAACGAAAAAAAAAACTATACAAATGTTAATTATAAATGTTAACCAAAAACCATGTACATTACTACTAAACTTAACTTCAAAAATAACAACACAACGAATAAATCCGAACATAAAACTCAATAATAGAGAAAAATAGAACATAAAAGGACAAGATTTGTAAGAAGTAGTCTTAGTGCACTCACCTAACCCATTGAAGATTTGAGGCAAAATTAGAGAATAGTGATGCTTCCTAAGCTCAGGTGTCGTAGAAGAAATGCAAAGATGAAGGCTCATCTCTGCAAGTAAACATTGAAAAATGAATGTTTGGAAGAGAAGGCATTACATGAAAGAGGTAAAGGTTTCAGAGCAAGTAGGGCATGCCGCATTTTTAATTCGCTACACAAACATAGCTTAAGTGATGGTGGGGGAGACGTGTCCAGAGTGGTTACAATCTTCCACTAGTTCTATATTTTATGTTCAAATCATAAAAACAAATTTCTACCATTAGCATAAACTAATAACTCAAAAAGTCATAAACAACATAAGCTACAAAATTGTGTTGTTTCTCTCTAAATTAATTCCAGTTCAAATAATTGAAATGGTAAAAAATGAGCAATCAAAAGGGAAGACACATAACGTACTTTTTTCTTCATAACCTAACAGTGCATAAACGAAACAAATTACTCATGCCCCTATTGGATATCCATTTGATTTTTTCGTTTTTTTTTTTTTAAAGTTAATTTTTTTAGCTTTATATGCGTAAAAGGCTTACAATGTATGAGAGGGCAACATCAAGGTCGATATTTGAATCAAAATCTCCATTTTGAAAACACGTCACACATCCCCTATAAAATATCTCAGTATGCTTAAACTATTGGCATTATGGAATAAATTCGAATCCATACATCAGGTGCAAAAACCACTTCATTGTTTTTAAAAACGATAGAAACTAATAGCCTTCAATCAAATACAAAACAGAAATATGTGATGTTGTGAATCTATTACTATAACTTATGAACGTATAATGACGATGTGTACTGTGACTACTCATATTCTCTGATGTTATGAATTAGGATGAGTATGTGAGACTCTACGTATTCCTGAATATGAACGTATGTAATATGTGACCGTTCTAGTGGACCAGTGTTTATAATAGGCGACTGACCTAGCGGATCTGAATTTCATTTAGCGATCGTCCTAGTAAGAACCTGAACGATTTATTTACCCAGAGTTAGAGACTCGACGATGGGTAGCACTTACATGTTTTGATCGATAACCCAAAGTCCAGAGACTCGAACAGGGGTATTATTGTCTTCTGGCCCAGTTCCTAGGCTTCTTGTGAAGCTCTTATGTGCTTACTTGATTTTCATGCATGCTGTCTGTTCTTATATGTGTCTCATGAGGTCCTTTGCTAGGCCCTTACTGAGTGTAAAAGCTCACCCCTTTCTATTGTAGAATTCCATAGATACTCGCTAGTAGGACTAGATGGCGGAGCTAGATCTGACGTGGTCATGGGATAGTGTTTTAAATAAATTGCATTAGACTAGAGTGTTCTAATGCTATAATTGTTTAACTTCCACACGAAATATTTGAATTTTAAGACATGTCTGTTATTTAATCTTTTTAGATTTCCATGTTTTAAAGAGTACCTTGAAACTATTTTATCGTTTTGTTCATTTTAAGATTTTCAATAAATAAGGTAATATTCAGGATGTCTCTTGTTGAATTGTACATGCATATAGGAGTAAAGGTCCTGCAATAGGCCCTAGATTCGGTCGAGTCCTTACAGTAGACATATCCCATGATCACTCCGACTTGATCAACCAACTTTTAACAGTCTTTTAATGAATAAAACTATAGATGAGAGGTAAGTAGTGAAACTATTAAAGATCCTCTAAACTATTAGGTACCAGCATGAGTAACAAAACATTACATTGAAAAGTAAGAGTTCTAGTCTTTTTTCTTTTTTTTTAACTAAAAAACTATTGATTCAAAAATTCTGAATTTGATCAAATTTATTTTGAATATATTATTCTTTTCCTTTCAAATAGAGATTGGGTAAGTCTAATAACATTATTTAGTAACTTTAATACATAAATTATTAATATCTACCTCTTCTCACCTAATAACTTGGCATACTTGAAAGTTCTGCAGCAATCGACATAACTTCCACCACACACCTTACATGACTATCAAGTTAATGCCCGTGTGCAAACATGTAGAACCGCGAACATCACATCATTTATTATGGCAAAGCGGATATACCATGAAGATGATTTCTTTCCTACTTCAGAAAAAGTCATTAAATCCCTCAACGAGAAAGACTGTGTCACATTCGACATAGAGCCCTTTGACGAACTTGCTCTGTTTTGACAATTATTTTCATATGACCAAGTTGTCCACATTCCTACCAACCTCTCTTTTGCACAAATTTTTTCTTCTTCCTCCAAATGTTAGTTAACTCAGAAATTTCGCCCAATCATAAATTTCAACATCATTAACTCAAATTTAATGACAAAGTTAAATTTAATTTTGAGATAATATTTCTCAAAATTAAGTAGGGTCAAAATTTGGTTACTTTGAATTTTGGTCAAAGTTATATACGACTCAAGTTTAATTAGCCAGCCAAAGCATGGAAGTTCAAATCTCAACGAATAGGTCCAAGTTCATATAAGTGATCCAAGTCCATATGGGTGGCCTAAATCCATGTAGACAAGTCTAATGCCCAAGCCCAATAAGCCATCAGGGCCCAAGCCCAAGATACATGAAAGCTCTATAAATAGAGAGACTCTCATTCAACAAAGTTGAAGAATTTCCAAGCTTCCAAAAATCAAACGCCCTCCTGATGTCCAAAATCACTTCGAAGATCAAGTGATTCCACAAACAAGCAACCAAATACAAAGAACACACATCAGATCTTCAAGTCAAGATCGCAATTCCATAAACGAACGATCAACTACATAGAACGTGCATCACATTCTTTAAGTCTATCGCTCAAACACGAAGAACACGCATCGTGTTCTTCAAGTGAACCATACCAGAAGATCAACAAGTCAATAATCGATCTAAAGATCAACAAGTCAGTGACCAACCATAAAGAAGATCAACAAGCCATGTCGGTCGAACACCAACAAATTCAACCTCAAAAACAGCTGCAAAGCCCTTGAGACAATTCTTCATTCGAGAACAAGTGAAGCCCTCAAAATATTTGTATATGAGAGAGAAATAATTAGAGGAATATATTTGAGATTGTACCCCCACATTCACACATATTCAAATTAATATAAATATACATTTCAAATTTACACGTGTCTCGCATTCATATTATCTATCAAAATCTCGTGTGAACAACAAGTGTTGAATCTTCTGGTGAAGTACACTCATCACGCTTCAACCTTCTTTCTTCTGATATAAGTTTGCTAGTAGCATCCGCAAAATTTGAAGACTTTTTCCCGTACATTAAGATTGGCTTCATATGTTTATAAGAATAGTCATTAAGAAAACTCAGATGATCTGAGATTTTTGTACCTTCCTCCATTCGAAGTGTATAAAACCGATCCATCATGTACAATCAATTTGAAATGCTCTTTGCATGATACATCGCTTCAAGCTTCTCCCAAATCTCTATGTCCATTGAAATTCCATGCACATAAGCAAGAATATTTTTAACTAAATTTAATCTGATTGCACTTATAGCTCTTAAATCTTTTTCCTCTCATTTTTTATCACTCATGCTGGACTTTGAAGAACTTTTGCTAGAACTACCGCTCAACTCTTTTGGATCGCTATCACC
Source organism: Cyclanthera cordifolia (assembly GCA_037832605.1). NCBI lineage: Eukaryota > Viridiplantae > Streptophyta > Magnoliopsida > Cucurbitales > Cucurbitaceae > Cyclanthera > Cyclanthera cordifolia. The sequence continues at coordinate 24,498 of JBBMEG010006302.1, read as the reverse complement.
GCTTAATTTTCAAATGTGCTGCCACTTGGCCTCCCCTTTAATGCCTTGTGTGACTTGATTTTTTTAGCACATCTTTGACTTGCACTCATCATAAACCAAAGTTCATCCTTCTATCAAATTTCATCGAACTCATGAAACTTGCAATTTTTGCTTCAATCCTAGCAAAAGTACAAATAGTGAACGATACTTTTCACAATACTCAACTATAGTTTGTTTTAAGAATTGTTTTCTGACATGGAAGCTCAGACAAAGCTGCAACCACATAACACATTCAAAAAAAAAAATTACAAAAAAAAAAAAAGAAATTATGAACCTAAAGCTCTGATAACATTTTTGGGAAAAATCTTCCAAATTACCGCAAGAATAAGCAAAAAATAATTAAGAAATTAAAAGAAAAAACAACAGAATAGAACATAGGAATTTACGTGGAAAAACTCCAATACTGAAGGAAAAAACCGCAGATGGAAAGAACTTTGTAACGCCCATAGCCTAAAATCCAACACGGGTTCTTTCAGCATGTTTTGTTCTCACTCACACATGCATCCTAGTAAAGTCCCTAGGAGACAACTAATCTAGGACTACTCCAAGTTAAGCACGCTTAATTGTGAAGTTCCTACGATTGTGCTACCGAAAAGAAAGGTGTACATTTATGGTATAGGTAGTACAAATCAATTCTTTTAAGTCTTTCTTAACCATGAGACTATATCCTCAAGTTCTCTCTCATTCGGACGTGGACTCAGTTCATTCATGTGCCCCTTCTAACTGCGGGCGTTACATGCCCACCAGCTTTCGTTGTGGTTAGTCCCCGAACCACATCTTACTAGAGGCATTACACTTTCGCTATGTGAAAAATTGCTACGATCACACAAAATTCTCTCCACGACTCCAATTTCATGAATAGTCTCTTCAAAGTTTATACTACTCACACTTTTTGCTCAACTTTTCACAAGAGAATACAAAAGAAATTTCATTAGAGTTAGTACATCAAGCTTAAAGTGATTTTTATTGGAATGTCTTGAATCCAATGTTTTATGTTCCTTTTAAAATGCTTGGAGCACACCATTTTCTTGCATCTTTTTTATGTGTGAGAATTTTTCTTCTAATATATTGTCAAAAACTCAACAATTTTTATTTAATATTTCACATTTAAATGATTTCTTCTTCCATAAAATCTAAATACCAATAATTATATATATTAGTATTTAAAGGATAAAACCATAAGCATTACTTAATTCCAATGCATGTAAATCCTTTAAAACCAACTTTTCATAAACAAAAGTTAATTTATTGAAAACAATTACTTAGGGGATCCCAAAATATTAAGTACTCAGTAAATGATAATTATTAAAACTCGAAAATTAAATCATGTTATGGCTTTTCCTAGTTTCAGTGCAACGATCCTCATAGTCAACACTGTAGTCTGGTCATCCCCAACTCGGAGTACAACATGTATATAGTAAAATGAGCACATCACGTAATACAATACAAGCCAGAAAACAATAACAAAATATATGTCAAAGATAAGAGAAGTCTACCAGTTGAAACTGTAAATCCAAAATACTTTTCACGGAGTCCTTTGACTCTAGGCAATCTTGGTAACCAATGCTAGTGTGAGAGCATCTCGGCGAGCCGAAGCAATCTGGTTGTTGTCAGATCTCGAGCACTCGCGCGAAGTGGTAGTACAAACACCTTTCGTAATGGGATTCGCCCACACCCTCACTCTTAAACACGACACCTAGGAAAAGTCAAGCGAACTCTAGGTAGATATGGGTAACCGGGCGGCCACTCGATCCCTGACACTACCACGATAAGGAATATCGTCTCCTCGCCTTGAACTTGACAAATCCCATATCCTAGTATAACAGCTAAGATACGTCTCACCGAACCATAGCTCATGCTCTCCAAAGTAATCTCGTCCCCTTTGGGACATCTCAAAACTCAGGTTCCCTTCGGAACATTAAAATAAATGGTCCCTATTGGGACATCTATAAATTAACGAATCAATATGGCTAGTTCCTTGGAACATTCTGACCTTGATAAATCAACAAGGTGTGGCTAGTTCCCTTTAGAACATCCTGGCCCAACACATATCACAACACATAAAGCAAGATTTGGCTAGTTCACTTAAGAATATTCTAGCCTAAAAACATCAATAATATATCTTACAACAACATGAAAATACAACAATCATCGCAAGACATCAAACAAACTCAATCAACAATCATACATGTTATTAAACCACAGACCACAAGAAAGGGTAACGGTTCTTTACTTGAATGGTCTAAACACACAACCAAACTTCCAACTTTTATCGAGAAACTTTCAATCAATGAGATCCAATTTCAAGAAGGACCAAAGCATCACCTATTATAAAAATCCAAGCATTCCTAAAAAAAATCAATTAAGATTCCAAGATTAACTCAATAGTTTACTAAATTATAATTCTTGTATTTCTCAATTAATTTTCAACAACCACAATGATCAAGAAGTGAAATGTCAACACACTTTATAACGATTGTCTTCAAAGAAAATTCAACCCAGTTTGCGAACTAAACAAATGCTCCAAATTAGAGAATCTCAAATCCAAAATGCAATTTAAAACACATGGCAGCCAATGAATTCAAGAAAGCTATGTAATCCAAATAGCTTATCCTAACTGTGAGTTTTATCGATTTGAAATTCAAAATTGATCAATAAATCGAAGTCTCATTTCAAATCTTTCCCCAAGTTATCTAGAATAAATGGGTGGAATAGTTTACTAGGAACCTCAATCTTTAAATTAAACAAAATTGACCGTGGAAATTGAACTTAATTACGATCAAACAATAAAACCAACACGTCACTTATCTTTTTAGTTTTAACCAATCATTTTAAATAAAATTTAATCAAGACAAAATAATCGAAAACACTAAAGTGAAATTGATTGAATAAATAATTAGAATTGAAATGCTTTCCAATATATGAATTTTTTTTAAAAATGGTTACAAATTATATAAGGATGTTGGAATTTGATGTTACAAAAAAAAAATCCCTAAAACCAACTTTAATTGAAAAATTAGTTTTTATTTATTTACTATTTAAAAATAGGCTAAATCATAAGGTTGTTCCTTATGTTTAAAGAATGATAGACTTCATTTCTCATTGTCTCACATAGACTAGAATTAAGTCATCCTTACCATTTCAAGAAAGTTAGAGGTTAGAATTTAGTTGGTATGATTTGATAAAATTTAATAATAGCCCTTCTTTTTCTTAATTGTCAGCTAATTAAGTACTTGAAAGTTAATTATTTATGTGACAATAATAAAATTAACAAAACAATTCCATCATTTAAGTATAATAGTGAATTTCCATATATTTAATTTGCCAGCGAATAAAATGAGCAAAAACTATATTTTAGGTTTCATTAAACTATTAAGACTAAATTTTAGGTTCAAGAATAAGATTCTAAATTTTAAAACTAAACTTTAACTTTCTTCAAATTATAAGGATCAAATTTATAATTTATCATTCAAAACGTTAAGATTGTGGATCGTATGAGACCCCCTTAAGCAAAAAGGGACTTATCAGCCATTTGCTTCCCATTAGTATTTAAAATAAAGACAACGCAAACTTGAGGTGAAAATAACAACCTTGAACTAAACATATATAATAACACCAATAAAACAAATACAATTTAAAATTCTTCAACTAAACGTATTTTTTTAAGTAAATAAATAAAGAGTAAATTATAAATTTGGTCTTATAGAAAGTTGATTTCTATGTTTGTTTCTACTTATTTATGGGGTGAACATTTTTTACATATTTAAGTATTGTGTCACGGATAAAGAATTGATTATTTATTTTATATATCATCTATGATTTAAATATGATTAAAAAAAATTAATGTCATAAAAAAAAGAATCAATGATTATAAAAAAAGTATCGTCTAAAGAGTTTTGATGGCACTTCTTATAAAGTGTCATCTAACGAGAATAGATGATATGCAATACAATGATTGCAAAAAAGTATCATCTAAAAGGTTTTAATGACACTTCTTATGAAGTATCATCCAAAGAGAATAGATGATATGCAATATAATGATTGCAAAAAAGTGTCATCTAAAGCGTTTGTGATACTTTTTTAAAATCATCATATCACAGTTTTGTAGTAGTGTACATGAAACTCAAAATGATCTAAACTAGAATTTAACTGTCATGGATAAGATGAATGCACTATGTACAGCCTGAGATTTTGAAATTTATTAGAAAATAAAGTTATTTATTTATTTTGAGAAATTCATGGAGTTATTGACGAAATTACCCTTGAGGTTTTGTTTTAAACTTAAGGGAACAAGGGGCAAAAAGGGTATTTTCATGAATTTCAGGTCAATATAGGTGTCTTGGTCAACATGGGTATTTTTGTAATTTTGTCACTAAAGGAAAAATAGGGAAAGGGACAAAATAGGCTAAAAGACAAATTAGGAAATCATTGGGTTATAAATACCCAATGATTGCACCGATTTCAGAATCCTAATTATTTCCCATCATTGGCGCCGTGGCACAATTCCCGAGGATCCGCCAGCGTTGTTTTCTGTGCCGAGCCGCCGCCGTCGTTGCAGTATGAGTCGCCAAACCATGAGTGTAGCGTGTCGCCAAAAGACTCGCCCCTGCAGTCGAGGATTGGCGCGTTAGTCTGCGTCAGCACCGCCGTCGTTTGCACTAACCAGCACGCGCCGAGGAGTCGCCCAATCAGCTCCGTCGCCATGTCCTCCAATCAGCTGTTGTCATTCTCTGCATCCGTTGGCAAGGAGACACGTGTCGCTCTATGATTGGATCACTGCAGCTTCGGAGCCCCAGAGCCTAGCGCGCCTGCCGAGCCTGCTTACTGCCAACCAGAACCTGACAAGCATCCCGAACCTATTCTGCACGCGCCCGAGGCTATTTTCCAAACGCGCCCCACGTGCCGCCGCCGGAGTTCACGCGCCGTCGCTGCCGCCGCGTCTCTAGTGACCGAAAAATCTGAACTTCGTCTCTATGATAAATCTCGTGTCCCGAGTCCGTTTTTTTGGGTTTTAAGGCCTAACTCTCACCAGTTTGTCCTGTACGACCCCTTTCTTGTGGATATTCTTTAGGGGATTCTTCAATCGAGTTCCAAGGGTCATTTCGAGTGGTTTTTGACCAAGGTAAGGGACTGTTTCCCCAGTATAGGGTCGTTGTGGGTAATCTTCTGCACGTATTTAGTTAGTTTAGCACGGAGTGACATGTTTACTACGAATGTATGTTTCTGAAGTTTAGGGTGCTTTATATGTGGTGTTTTGATCGTTTCAGCATGATTTCTCATTTTCTGTATAATCGTTATTACTCCATGTATTCACCATGTTTGTTTCCGAGGTTAATGTGTTATGCCTAGGATCGGTTTCCTGAGATTTATGTTGTCATGTTAGTTAAGGTTCGAAATCTTGTTTTGTGAAGATAGTTCCTACATGTTTAGTTGAGAGTTTACTTGTTAGGTTCGTGTTGACTGTCCCTGCGAGGCCGAGCTTGTCAAAAGAGTCGTGTGTTCTGAGTTAGGATTTCCAAAGGGGACCGTTGAGCTTAAACGAGTTAAAGGTCCCAAAGGGGACAAGGTTTTAGAGCGCGAGCTACGATTAGGTCAGACGTGTCTTGATCGCTAGACTCGGCAGGGGATTAGTTCAGGTGTCGGGCGTTGGGAAGATATTTCTACTTCGTGGTAGTGTCAGGGATTGGAGGGCCACCCGATTAGCCATATCTACCTAGAGTTCGCCTAATTATTTCCAGGTGTCGTGCTGTGTGAGTTGGGAGATATCCCATTGCAGATGGTCCTGGATCTACCCTTTCGCGCGAGTGTTCGAAGTCTGGCGGCAACCAGGTTGTTTCGACTCGTCGAGGTGCTATCACACTAGTATAGGTTACCAAGTTTAAAGATAAAGAATTGTGAAAAAGATAAAGAACGAGTTAATGGTAAAGTTATAAGTTTCATTGCTGAGTTAAAGATTGAGTTAGAAGTGAAGTTTATGACATTTATATAATCACGTTACTTTTTGTTTCTATGATTATCTATGTGTTATTGTTGGATCCCGTGTTGGGATCCCTTATTGAGTTTTTGCGAACTCACCATTTTCATTGTAGAATCTTTCCAGGTACTTGCAGGTTGACCTGGATGGCAGAGCTAAAGCTGATGAGACCATGGGCAAGCTGCGTTAGAGTCTTAAGTTGATTTTAAGTTTAAGTTCAAAGTTTATTGTTTGATTTATTGTTTAAAGCATGAAATTGTTTGGCATGCTTAGTATTATTTTATCGTTTTTCGGGTACCCCTAAGTTCTGAATATAATTTATATAAATTATTTCATTAAATAAGTCATTTAGCATGTCTCCACAAGTTTATTAGAAGTTATTCATGCATAAGAGGTTAAGACCCCAGGTTAGACTTCGTGTCGGGTCGGGTCCTTACACACTAAAACAGAATTGCACGTGAGAAATGGTAAAAAGACCAAAGGACAAGAAAATAGTTGGATGTAAATGGGTATTCATTGTAAAATGTAATGCAAACAGTAGTATTGAGCAATATAAAAGCCAGACTAGTTGAGAAAGGTGTTACTCAAATCTATGGTATTGGCTACCAAGAGACATTTGCCCTTGTTGCAAAAATCAATTCGATTCTAGAACTTATGTTTCACGATGTTAACTCTGAATGACCACGATATGAACTAGATGTGAAAAATACATTTCTCAACGGTGATCTTGAAGAAGTATTTATTGATCTGCTACCTAGATTCAAAGTGAAACTTGGAGTGAACAAAATTTGCAAATTGAAGAGACTTTATATGATCTTAAACAATCTTCAAGAGCATGGTTTGAACGATTTAGGAAAGTAATGAAGAGTACTAGATTCTCGCATAGTCAAGCAGATCATACTATCTTTTACAATTATACAAATAATAACAAAATTGTTGTTCTAATAGTATAAGTGGATGATATAATCATTATAGGCAGTGTGAAGTTGGGATCAATGAATTGAAGAAGAAATTAGCTTGTGAGTTTCAAATCAAAGATCTATGATGTTGAAATACTTCATAGGAACGGGAACGTCTTTTCAGGTCTAAATAGGGTATTCTCGTTAATAAGAGAAAATATATTTTTGATTTACTCAAAGAGACAGGATTAGTGAGATATAGAATAGCATAAACAAATTTAAAACTATAAGTAGCAATTGAGGAGGGGTGAAAGATAAAAAAATGTTATCAGAGACTTGTAGAAAGACTTATTTATCAATCTCACAAAAGATCATATATCACTTTTGCAGTTAGTATGGCAAGTCACGTTATGCGTGCTCCAGGTCTTACTCATTTTGAAGTTATCTATGGAATCTTAAGATACTTAAAAGGAACTCCAGGAAAATGTATATTATTTCAGAAATAGGAGATTTTTTATATTGAAATTTACACTAACAATGACTAGGCGGGAAGCAGTTCAGATAGAAATTCTTTATCATGTTATTGTTCCTTTGTTGGAGGAAGACTTGCTGCATAGAGAAGTAAAAAACAGAGTATAGTAGCTAGAAGTAGTGTTGAAGTTGAACTCAGAGCTTTAGCCCATGGCATCTATGAAGGCATATGGATAAAAAGACTTCTAGAGGAGCTAACATCACACAAGCAACACCTTTTTTTAGTTTATTGTGACAATAAAGCTATCTCCATTGCTCATAACGCATTTCTTCATAATATAACCAAACATATTGAAATTGACAAGCATTTTTATTAAGAAGAAAATTGACATTTGAGTAATTTGCATTCCATACTTACCTACGATAGAGCAAACAATTGATATTTTGACTAAAGGGCTTCCTAAGTGATAGTTTGACAGATGACAAACATCTTTGCACTAGCTCGAGGGAAAGTGTAGAATTATATGACTTTATTTTATTCCATATTTGTATTATTTCCATACTTAATTTATTTTTTCCTATTATAAATTTACCTTCTTTGAAAAGTATGATTTCTCCTATTTAAGAAGTATTATAACATTATTTTCATAGATTTATTAGAATAAAAATTTTAATTGAAAAAAAAAATGATTAATTATTAAATTTAAAAATTGAGATACAAACCCAATGAGTAGTATTCAATAAATTTGTTAGACTTTATAAATTTGGTCCTTTGAAAAAAATAGAATTTTGTCCATATAATTTGATAAAACTTAATATATAGTTCATGTTATTCGTAAATCATAGGCAAATTAAGTAGTAATTGTAACTTTTGATGTTTGAATAAGGTGTGTGGTGTGTGTGTGGTTTTTTTTTTTTTTTTTTTTTTTTGTCTAATCAATTACTTATCTAGCACTCTCATCATTAAGCACATAAATAACTAATTAATACATATTTTATTCACCTACAATCCCAAATAACTTAGATTATTTTTTAGATTTTATTAAATTTTAGAAACTAAATTCTAATTTTTCAAATTATAAGGATTAATTGTAAATTTCTCCAACCTATAAAGATAAAAATCTAGATTTTTAAATAAGAACTAAACTCTAATATTGAAACATGCTATATAGTTTATTCTGCACGTGCTATATTATTTTTATTAGGAATGTTCAAATAACCCAACAACCTGAATAACTCGAACCAACCCAACCCAATTTCACGGGTTGGGTTGGGTTATAAATTTATTTAGGTCGAGTTGGGTTCAAATAAATGAAGACTTGGTTTTTGGGTTGAGCTAAAATTAATTTTGGTTGACCCGGGATAACCCGAATTTATTATAAAATAAAATAAAATATATTTTACCTATAACATAATTATATGTGCATATATTTATTTTATTGAATTATTTTCTTTTAATTTTTTGTTCTCCATAAAATCTTTTAAATAGTCTTTATAAATTATATAATGGTATAAAATGAGATTGAATGATTAATTAATGTTATTATGTTGATTTTTTTGTTTGAATTGAAAACAAAAACTATACATTAATTCAATAAATTCAATTCCATTTTTTTATTCTCAAACATATAAGACTGCGTAGGTTAGTAAATTGAATTTGATTAAATTGGATTGAATTATGTCTATGAATTGGATTGAGTTATATCCATAAATGAGTTAGGTTGGATTGAAAAATTTACGAACCCAACCCATATACAACCTTAATTTTTATCGGTCAAAGAACATGTTTAATAAAAGCTACTAAGGACGACCATGGGGTTTGACCAGCTAAATTTACACGTGTGGCAGAATCTGTGTTTGGGCGGTGAGTTTCAATAAACACGCTGAAAAAATAATAAAAACGAACCCGCCACGTGCATCTGTTTTATCATCCCATAATGTTATTTTATAATTAGTAATTACTTTTTTTTAAAAGGGCTTTTTGCATATATATATATTTAAAAATAATAATAAATATTTTGTGTATAACACATTTTGAAACTATTTACATTTGTAACAACTTGTGTGGGTAGGCTTATCAAAATGATCAAAAAACCCCTAACTTAAAAATTGATTGAAGTCGATCTGTCTAGTGATTAAAGTCGATCAGTCTAATAATTGAAGTCGATTTGTTTAGTGATTAAAGTCTGCTAATTGAAGTCGATCAGTCTGGTGATTGAAGTCGATCAATATACTGATTGAAGTTGATCAATGCTGGTGATTGAAGTCGATCAGTACACTAATTGTAGTCGATCATTGCTTCCTATCAGTCTCTTAATCTATTATTTTATCGATTTCAAACGTTTAATGGGTACGTATTTTAAAACCCTAATCGGTATGATGCATGTGTTAAGTGATGAATTCAATCAGTACACTGACTGAATCAGTTAAGTGATTGAAGTCCATTAATTATTTGATTGAAGTCAATCAGTACACTGATTGAATCAGTTGAAGTCGATCAGTACACTAATTGAAGTCTATCAATTAAGTGATTGAAGTCTATCAATTAAGTAATTGAATTCGATCAGTTAAGTGATTGAAGTCCATCAGTTAAGTGATTAAAGTCAATCAGTACATTGATTAAAGTCTATCAGTTAAGTGACTGAAGTCTATCAGTTAAGTGATTGAAGTTAATCAATACACTAATTGAAGTCTAGACCAAAGGTAAAACCGAAATTACGGAAAAAAAATAAAAAAATCTTTCATAAAATAAATTTTTGATAAGTTTATGTTATAATTATAATATCACTTACCAAATGTACTACCCACATCTAATTCTCTTTAAAAAATTAAATATATTTACCATTAATATATTACAAAAAAGAGAAATAAAGTTAATTACACATTTTATCTCATTAATATATTACAAAAAATAGAATTTATGAACCCACCATTGATGATATTCCAGTTTAACATTTATATCATTATTTTGGTCCTGAAAATCATGGTCATCTCTCCTTTATTTTATTTTTTTTATTTTTATTTTTTTGTTAAGATCATTTTTACTTATTGTCTTTTTCTTTATAAATTTTATGATTACGGTCGTATTTTATTATAAGCTCATATTATTATCAAACAAAAAAATAATAATGAATTATAAATGATTTTAAAATTAACATCAAAATGTTTCATAAATAAAGTTTGAGAACTAAATATTGATCAAAGAGGTTAACTTATCGTTATCAACAGGCGACGCAGTTGGTTGAAAATTTAAATTCTAAACGTATATTTCCTCAAAATCTCTTTGATATGAAATTTGCTTGAGTAGCTTGATAGGAGGTTCGATGAGTGGTTAAGAGAAGTAGTTTACTACAAATACAAACGAGAAGTTCTTTGAGAAGTGGTAATTAACTACTCCTCTCTACCAAAAACAAACACACCCCTAGTCTACTACTAAACGCTCCATATTTGTTTGTATCAAATATGTAGACTTTTACAACCATGAGAATCATGTAAAGTTTCAAAATTTATTTGCTTAAAAAAAAAAAAAAACTAACTAAATCTAAGCTTTTTTTTTTTTACCAATAAATTAAGATAGCTCTAGATGGATTTGGTGTACTTTGAAATAGTGTTTTTTTTTTTTTTTTGACTAATGTCATTTTAAATTCACACTCAAATCTGTGAACCTTGAAGTTGAAATCTTTGAAGATTTGAAGAATCTAAAATATTATTCAAATATTGGAAAATACTTTTTTTTTCTTTTTTTTTTTGGAAGAACAATATAGAAAAGGTATTAAACTTTAATATCCCCATTTAAATATAGGCTATGTGTGTGTGTGAGAGAGAAGGAAGGCATGTGGGTTGGAGAGAATGTATTCAAATAGGTTATTGGGAGAGAGGGATTGCTTCCAAAATTTGTAACAAAAAATAATAGACATAGAAAATGTGTAATGCTTTTTGACAAGTGTGGGAGCAAAGGATAAGAACAATATACAAATGCCAAACCTTATCCTTTCCAAATATTAATTGGAAACAAACAAAATCATAATCCCCTTTTCCCTTCCCCACTACTCCAATGGACAAACTTATCACCCCATACTCTATCTAACTTTTTATCTTCAAAATATGATTTTTATTCATTCATTTTCTTTTCTTTTTTTTTTTAAGTTTTTGAATTTTCTAAAACTTTATTTTAGTTCTTAAATATTAAGTTTGTTTCTGAACTTTAAATAAAAATAATTTATGCTTAATTTTTTTTTTCTTTAAGGAAATTATCATCTTCTGTAAATTTTAAACATGTCGTTAAAATATTTTTTTTTAATTATTTTTTGTAAATTTTAAAGTGATTATATTTTAATGGCATTATATATAACTTAAGTTATAGGTCGGAGACTCCACCTTCAAAATGGTATTTGAATTTGTTATTATTATTTTTTCTAAATGTAATTTTTTAACACGTAGTTTAGTGATATCATTGTACACTCAAGAATCATGAACTCACGCGTTCGAATTTTCACCCTAGTTATTATAATCTTAAAAAAAAAAAAAAAAAAAAAAAACTACAACTAAAAATGTAATACAATATGCCATTTATCATATTGGTTTACTTTGACTTTCTTCCTTTCAACTCTTTTGATAATTTTTTTTTTTTTTAAATTAATGACAAAAGAAAGGTTGTTAGGAGTAATAAAGGGTTGAGATTAAGTTATTTAATAACTAAAATACAAATGTCTTTTATGTAATAAATGAGAGGAGAGGAGAGGATTGGGTAATATTGATGTGAGACATAGTTTGGAAAAAGTAGATGGGAGGTGAAGAGTTGACTAATAATAAGATGGATAGATGATTAAAGCCACAAACAAAAGAAAAAGTTAGGAAAAAAGACAAATCTAGAGCTTCTTAGTTGTTCCCTACCACATTCAAAGAAAGGGCAATGGTCCTTTTTTGTTGGGGGAGTCTTATAGTTTTGGTGCTCTTAGCTGCTCATCCAAATGCCCCAACTGAGAAATTTGTGCACCTCTCAAACTTCATCCAACCTGCCTACCTTTCTTTTTATTCATGATCTTCATCAAGCTCTCATTCTTCTTTTCTTGTTTTCGTATAAAAAATGTCTACATGTAACAATCATTGATCAAAAATTAAAGTGAATGAACAATAATTCAATTGAACGTAAAAAAATAAATAAAATAAAACCAGACTTCGAATGAAACACAAGTTATCTCGCCAAATAAGAACAGTAACTCAGAGACATCAATGTACATCTAATTACCAAGAAGTCAGAGTTTGAATATCCCTGGGAGAAAAGGCTAAAAATTGTGTACAATTGTTACCATTCATATGAAGTATAAAGATTTTATACTGTTAATGGGACTGCACCTTGATTTTGTGCAAAATTATCTTACATTATTATCTCTTAAACAGATGGGGAAAACTGCCTATAAGTAGTCAGTGAAGTGAAGAGGAAATTCAAATGAGGGATTCTATACACAAGTCAAGACTCCCACAACAACCATTGATAAACCACAATAATTTGCCTCCCAGATTTCATAAGAAATTCTCTATACTATGAAATGGTTGTTTCTTTTTTTACTCCGACTCGCATTTGAATAACAACTGCCTTCCTCCGGCACGACACAGAGGAACCGAGTTTCTTGTTGTTTACCTTCAAGCATGCAGGTCAAAGACACTGTTTGCCAGGGAGTTTTAGCATGATCTCCAACCTGATTCTGGATGGATGCATCAGTCTTCTTCCTTACTATCGACGATCCTACCGCCGCCCATTTGTCCAATTCCGGTTGTTGCCTCTGGACTTTAGGTGTGGATTTTTGTGACCCATTCCCTGCTTCGGAAGATCGTGTAATTCCATAACTTGTATTGTACGCTGCTTCTTAGCTGTTGATAAACAATGAATCAGAACTTATAACTTGTAGTTATAATCAACAAGTTTATGCAATGCAATGTGTTTAAAAGAGCTTCCATTTGGATGTCCCTTGCCTAAATTGTGAGAACCCAAATGATTCAAATCTATGACCTGTTGTTGGCCGAGGATATATGCCTTAAACCAGTTACGCTCAAGTGCAAAAATTGAAACATAAATTACTTCACATTTCGCAATAAATCGTTTATACTGCTCATGAAACGGTATTAAAATGAATAAAACACTAGTGAAAATAAAAAACAGATACCGTTTTCAGCTTGTTGATAACTCTCTTGCAGTTTTCTCTTAGTGGCTTCTAGTTTCACTTGAACAGCAACCTCGTCCGAACACTTGAAATTCTAGTAAACACAAATCGAAAATTTTAGGCACGCCACGGTCAAACACCCGAAAATACTTGCAATTAATCTTCGGGTACTTACATCTTGCTGGCTCCTCTTTGGGATCACAGGTTTGTCCAATTTACGCAGGAGCTTCTCATGATTGTCGTTCTGATCTGTGCTACTAAGCTTCTGTGGCCTGGAAACTCCAGAATTTGAATTCGATGGGGGCTTGTTTGGCTTCGAAACTTGTTCCTTCATTTGACTCTTATTGTCCCTAGCAAGCGTATTGACCTCTAGAGTCGTTTGTTGTTTATGACTTGTAAGGTTTTGATTGTCATTTGACGTTTTTTTTCCATTATCACAGTTCTTTACGAACTCCCCACAATTTCGAGGATCTGAAACAACAAATATCCCCATTCGTAATCATGAATCTAATAAACTGAGAGTTCAAAAATAGAATCGATAGCAAGAGATTATAGGATATTGCATAATGAACTCACTTCCATCGTCGTCCATGCCATCAAAGAACTTCACCGACAAAGGGAATGGAACGGAAAGTAAGATACAGTCAATTAGAACCAAAGCAACCTAAAGTAGATGACAAAAATCAATTTAACAAGAAAGTAGAGGCATACTTGAGAGAGCTCCATTGATGTGGGCTGAGTGGTGAAAAATACAGCTTCATCTACAGGAGGAAAGGGAAGCCCTTCTTCTTCATAAACTTCTTCTTCTTGTGTAGCTGCAGGCTTATTTTTGGAATCCGGTGTGACTTCTGCACCTTTTCGTCAAGAAAAACAAAAACAAAAACATTCTTCAACAAACAACTTCCGAATATTGGCATGAAGCGATAAATGAATAAGATGTAGTTACAATTTTTGTAAACAGAAAGAAACTGTACCTTGAACAGCAGCTGTAGCTTTTACCCAAACATCAACCATTTCTTTCCACTCCCTGCAACCCATAAAGCAGATACTTTACTCTCAAATAAAGTAAACTTTACAAGCAGAAATAAGAGTATTGAGAATGATATCTTCCTTCTATATTACGGGTATTACGTGTATTAGAAAAATCAACGATATCAAAAAAGATGTCATGTTATACACTATGAATGTGCAGAAGATAGGACGTGACAAATAAGAAAACACAGTGAGCAAAGACGCCTACGACTAGCTAAAAAACCTCTTCATCCACTCAATATAATGTACACTACATGGTGGAAAGTGATGAGTCTTGGTATAAAACTTATAAAACTCATCCAAAAGAGAGAACAAGACCTTATTCTTAGAAGTTCAAAATAAAATCAATCAGATCTATAAAAACTTAGCAGATGAAGCAGCAGCAGACAAATACAAACAAATCCAAACGAAGCCAATTGAAAAAGACATATAGAGAAACAACAACAAATTTACTTTGGGTGCTCATCACACCACATCTATACTTGTTGAGCTTTGAAGGAAAGATTTAGTACATGATAAGAACTCGAGCTAGATGGCGGATGTGCTTCGATCCATGCTTCCGAAGACTGTTAACAACCTTGCCAATCTCAGTTGCCTGATAAGGGGGAGAGCCAGAAAACTTCAGTCCAAAATTTCCTCAAGTAGAAGAACAACCTACAAAACTTAAGTAGCCCCAAAATTGAAAGAGCAAATAGAACAATTCAAATCACCTGCAGGGTATCCACTGATAGAGCCATCAATTCAAGTCGTCTAAGTGATTCAAACAACACTGAATCAGACTGCAGAAAAACACACAAACAGAACAATGATCATGATGAGAGACAAAAGAAACATCCCAGAAGCTAAAGAGTCAAAAGTTAGTAACCTTTCATTACCTCTTCTTCAAAATGATTAAGAATCTCTTTGATCCTCAAAATCTCCCCAATAATCTGAGATTCTTGTTCAATCTCATCAGTCAATGCTTCAGCTTCATCAAAGCTATAATTGCTAACCTGATTGAAATTCATCTCCCCTCGATCATCTCTATAGCTATAAACCTTGCTCTCTTTGCTCCCACCGGCCTCAAACTCACACCCATCTCCGGTAGAATCGCTCTTGAAACCCGTTTCATTGTCTTCGTCGCCGTCGCCGGCCACCTTCAGCTCCAGTCGGTCGCAGCCCAAACAGCGAGTCAATCGACAAGAAAACAACTGCTCTGCAATTCGATCTCTCCTCAATCTGAACTCCTTGGGACAATCGGAAGCCGCCACCAAGATTGCGTAATCGATTAAGCTAAAAATATCCGAATTCGCTTTCCGGAAGTAATTCCTCCAGTAATCCAACGTACCAGACTTGGCAGCCATGATTGGAATCTGGAGAAATCAAATGAAATCCAAACAAATACTCAGAATCGAAGTGGAAATTCCATCACAACGGAAGTTCCAGAAACGAAAACCTAAATTCGAAGAAAAAATTGGGGTTCAACTCAATTGATTCGAGGTGGGTTTCGACGAAATCCCCAAAACAAACAACACCCAAAACGAAAACCCCTCTCCAAACTAAACCAACATCGCAAGAATCCGAATCCCAGAAAGAAATCGTTAGCAACAAACTCGTGAACACTAAAAATCTAACCCGCTTGGAGGGTAAATGAGTTGGTAAATGTGTGTAGAGTGAGTTTTGGCGATTAGATATTCGTTTGTTTTCTGAAAGTAGAGAATCGGATCAAGAACAAAACAGGGGGTTTGAGATAAAACCCACGTTCTGTTATGAGGGGTTGTTCAAAATTCGAAGGTTAACCAACAGAGAAACTTTTCAGTTTCCTTTTCTTTTTCCTTTTTTGTTCTTCTTCTTCTACAATTCTGTAATTTCGAGGGAAAGAAAACGAGGAGGAGGAGAATGAGAAAATTGAAACAGAAACCTCAATCGTTCGTTCAATGGTTTGATTTGCTTCTCTCTCTAGAAGTTAGAAAGAAAACTGAGAATGAAACTGGGTGCTGCAGAAAGAGCAGAGAATCTGGGTCCCTTCAACTTCAACAATAAGAAAATTGTTTTTTTTTTTTTCTTTATAGCCACGAAAATGTTCTTCTCTCCTTCCAGTATGTTAGCCGCGTTTGAAAGCTATCCGCATGTTTGGTTAGGTAGTTCCCAAGATTTTTGTAGAATAGATAATCACACTATATTCAAGATGATTTTGTTAGTCCTTTGGTCAGCCACTAATAGTTATCAAAAAAATAGATACTATAAATTAATGTTATCATAATTATCATAAGTCATCAGTCAACTGCGTCATTGTTTCGGACGAAAAGTAATGTAATAAATTAAAAATAAACTAGATTAGGTTTAAAATAATTTAGATAATGTATGATTAGATAATTTAATAGGTTTGAAATAATTTAGATAACTTAGATTAGGTTGAGTTACTCGAGCATATATGATTAGATAATTTTGTGAATTTATCCCCATGAAATCTTAAATTTGGTTAAAAAAAATTATTTAACTCTTTTATTTTTGTTGTAGAAGATATTTGGAATGAGAGAATAAAAATAATTATATGGAAGATAAGAATTATGAAAAATAATTATCGCATAAAATAATTATCTAGATTTAGGGTAAGATAATTATTATAGAGAAAGTTATTATTTATATTTGGGATAGGGAGTATAATTATAGTAAAAGAAAATAATGAAAATATAAAATATATATGAAAAAAATAAAATGTTTAGATAATGTAATGAATTTAAGTAGTCTAGATAAAAAATTATATTACCAATTATAATTTATATTTATCTTGCCTCAAACCACTCTTAGAGTGATTGGATTTGGAAGTGAGGAGGAGGAGAGAAAGTGGAGAGTTGAGAGGTCTCTTCAATCCTTCATCAACCTCTTCTCGACTAGTCCTCTAATATACTATCAAACTTTGAATCAAATTCTATATTAAACTTTATCTAAGTTTCAATTCTTTTTTAATCTTTTCTAACTTTAAATGTTTGTTTCTTCAAATCTAAATTTTTTTTCATTGTCTAGCTTAATTATTAACAAATAGGTTTAGAAATTATAAATTAAAATTTTAATGTTTAAATTAAAAAGTGCAGCGATTTTATTGTTTGGTGTTGTTGTGAGTTTGAATCTCTCTTTTAATTTTTGTTGTGCTAAAAAATATAAAATAAAAAATTGCAAAGATAAACAATTTTTATTTATAAAGATCAACATCGGAAAATAATGAAAAAAAACCATACTATGGATTGGTGTTGACTTGTTGATCTTCTTTGATGATCTACTTGTGATGAACACGATGCTTGTTCAAAATCGTTTCACCTTCGACGTGCCTTTAGCCTAAAAAACTTATTTGATCCTTCGAAATTTGGAAAATCTATGTCTTTATGAATTATCTCTCTAGTTTGAAACTTTTGATGGCTTCTCTATATATAGAGTTTCCATGAACCTTGTGTTTGGGTCTTGATGAGCTTTTGGGTTTGAGCCTTGGGCTTGACCCATTGGACTTGTTTAGGTCTTATTTAATTTTGATCCAATTTCAAAATAAAACAAACTCTTGATCCAATTTAATTTTGAGAAATATTGTCTCAAAAGTTAATTTAATTTTGTCATTAAATTTGAGATAATGATGTAACAATTTATGATTGACCGAAATTTCTCAATCAACCACAACAATTTCACCTCTCAAATAGCAAAATTATTGAATTATTTTATATATAATACTTTTTTATGAATAGATATTTTGTTCATTAAATCATATAATATAAAACTTAGAATATTAAATTTATAGATAAGTACAAATATAAAATAACAATGAAAAAATTAATATAAAAATAAATATCTTCCCTACTTAACATCAATCCCAAAAAAAAAAAAACATTTTCCAAATTGTTTTACTTTTTATTTTTCTATTTCCTCTCAATATCTCATCTCTTATCAACTCTAAAATCTAATCCCCTTATAAATAAAATTACACATAGTTTTATACTAACAAAAATAATTTGTGTAGATTCAAGGAGATTTAATGTAAAAAGGTGAGATTTTAAGACTATATGCGTTAGTGTGGTGCCGAGTTTTGATAGCTTTAGTTAAAATTACATTATTAGAAAGATGAGAAGTTTATGCAAGCGCTTAGGTTTTGACGAGAATTTTGTTAATTCGATTATGTGATGTGTTAGCTCGATTTTTTATTCCTGCAATATTCATAGTTGTATTAAATGATATATCCGGCCTTCGAGGGGTTTGAGGCAAGGGGACCATTTATCCCCTACCTTTTCTTACTTTGCACTGAAGGCCTTCTCATATTATTAATGTTATTGAGGCTAAACGGGACATTACTGGTATTAAGATGGCAAGAAAGGCTTATACTCTAACACATTTATTTTTTGCAAATGTTTGTTTGTTATTCTTTCAAGCCGAGGTGGAGGAGTCTGATCATATTGTGGAAGCATTGTGCCTTTATTCTATTTAGGGTAAGAAATTAATTATAATAAATCAGCTATTTGCTTCAGCCCGAATAAGAGATGCATGTCTTTCGATTTGATTTTAAGAAAGTTGCAAGTGACTTAGGTGGATTGTCATTCTAAATATTTTGGTATTTTTGTGTTTCTAGTTCAAAGAAAGTGTCCTTTAAATTTATTAAAGATAAGCTTGGGAAAGCATTGTTCAATTGGAAACATATAAATTGTTCTACTAGAGGCAAAGAAATCTTAATCAAAGCAGATTATATCGATTTATTCGATGAGTTATTTTAAACTTCCCAAGGCTCCTATTTTGGACTGCAATCGTATTATTGCTAGATTCTGGTGGGGTAAATTATATCATGAAATGAAATGAACATTAATTAAAAAATACAAACACTTTTTTTAATAAAAACCTATTTTACAAAGAAAGTTATGAAAACTTAAATTGTTCTATAATCATTTCTTTATTCAAATTAAGAAATTGATTATACCATAAAATATGAAATAGATGATCAAATTAGTATGAAATTTAATTCAATAAAACATGTTTTTAAATTACCAAATTACTTATAAAATTATAGTTAATTTAAAATAAAAAAATAAACTTTTAAATTAAAAGATTTGTCTCTGAAATATGATATTAGATAAAGAAGAGAATAAAAAAAATCTATTATACACACATAAATATATTCACAAAAAATTAAAGGTAAAAAGATTGAAAAATCAAAATTCCAAAAATAAAACTAATTTCAAATTTTTCCAAAAACACATGGCGCCCAATATATTTATAGTACCTAGAGGAAAAGTAAAATTAGAATTTTGAAAAATGAATAAAAATCTATTGTATAAAATTACTTAAAAAATAAAAAATGATAGATAATTAAAAAAAGTGGTGATATGAAGAAACAAACATTTATTATTATTAATATAAAAGTAAAGAGTATTATATATTTGAGTAGTGGTATTTAAAATGAGAAACCAATGGTAGAAGGTGACGGCTGGAGGTGTGGGGGCCACGTGGAATCCGCGAAAAACACGAGGTTTATCAACATAACGGACTTGAAAATGCCACGTGTCCGTAAGACAAACAGTCACTGTCTTTTCCTCACAGCCATGTCCGTTTATCAGTCACTCGAGACGCCGAGTTTGAGCGAACTTCACGATTATCTTTTTAAACTCAATATCACGTTTTCTATTTGTGTTGCCGAGTCAAAGTTTTACCCAAACCTTTTTTTTTTCTTTTTTTTTTAATGGACTAGTAAGTTATAAATTAGTAGATAAAATTTCAAATTTTAGATTTTAATTTTTTGAGAAATATAAAATTTAGTGTGTATATTTTGGAGAGATATAAAATTTAGTTACTAAGATTTGAAAAAATAGAATTTAGTCTCTATAGTTTAATAAAACGTAAAAAATAATACATGTTATTAGTAAATTGTAGGTAAATATAGTACGTAGATGTAATTGTTGGAGATACTCGCCTTGTGACCACTTATCCCACGTTGAACATGTGAGGATTCTTCAATATATTTAAAGATAAGGTGGGCTACTCCTCTCATAGTCAATTGGTTTTGAGATGAATGTCCCTACTTTCTAATATGATACCAGAGCTCCAAGTTATTCACCAGAAAAATTTCGTGGACGTTACCCAAGCGATCTGACCCAAGCAAGTAAGCCAAAGCGGATGCATTTTCTAACAATAACTTTGAATGTATGAATGATTCGTTTGTTCGTCCAATCAATTACTTATCTCACACTCACATCATTAAACACATAAATAACTAAATTCTAATTTTTCAAAACCATTATATGGTCTAAATCGTAGATTTCTCTTAGCCATAAGAACTAAAATTGTAGACTTTTAAATCATATGAGCTAAACTCTAGCTTTTTTTGAAACCTTAGGGACCAAATTTATAATTTATCCTTTATTTATTTATGAATAAATTATAAATGGATCAAATAACATTTTAGTCCAATCCCTAAACTTTTACTTTTGTTTCGTTTTGATCTCTTAACTTTCAAAAGTTCAATTGTAATTCTTGAACTTTGAGTTATATTTAATTTTAATCTATTGACTTTCAAAAGTCTAACTTTAGTCCCTAAATTTTGAAAAAATGCTTAAAATTGGTTCTTATAATAAATTTAAAGTCAATATTAATCGAAATTGATTAAATAATATACTAATTTTAATATAATCAAAGATAAAATGTGAAGACATTTTTAAATTAATAGAGAAAGATGATAATTTTCTTGAAGAAAAAAAAAACCTAAGAACCAATTTTATTATTATTATTTTATTTTTTAAAAGTTCAATGATCAAAACGGAACAAACTTCAGAGCTTATGGAAAGTTCAAGGACTAAAATGAAACAAATCTCAAAGTTCAGAGACTAAAATTAGATATTTTAAAGTTTATGGACAAAAATAGAACATGAGTGAAAGTTTAGGGAAAAAATGGTATATTACTCATTACGAATTTTATCTTTGTAGTTGAAGAAAATTAGAATTTAGTCTCTAATATTTAAAAATCTAAGTCCCTATGATTTCGAGAAATGTATAATGTAGTTCCTATGGTTTGAAAAATTAGAATTTAGTCCATAAGATTTGATAAAATCTAAAAAATAATTTTTGTCGTTAGTAATTGTTGGTGAATAAAATATGTAAAAGTTAGTTATTTATGTGTTTAATAATAAAAATGTGAGATTAGTAATTGATTGGACAAAAAAACACAGCATTCATACATTATAAGTTACGATTACATTCCTAGTTCGCCTATGATTTATGAATAACATGTAATAGATTTTAGGTTTTATCAAATTATAGAGATTAAATTCTATTTTTTATAAATTATAGCTAGGGACTAAATTTTATATATCTGGAAATTATATGAATTAAATTCTATATTTATTCAAAATATAAACTAAAGTCTAGATATTGAGAGTGTCTCTACATGTAGACTAATGACATATCCCCTTATCTTAAAAATAAAAATAAAATTAATCCAAACATGCATTAAAATATTCATTCTTATTTTCAATGTGTAAAATGTCTATTTTAGTTTGAAAAAGATTTTCAACCATATTGTAAGATTGAATGAAAACATTTTGAACTTTTTTTTTTAACAAATAAACCCAAGTTGAACATATAATCATCAATAAATATAACAAACCATCTTTTTTCAATATCAGTCAAATTTTAAACGAAGTCCAAACATCAGTAGAATTAAGTAAAAGGCCGGTTTTGAGAGATTATGAGGTTTTTTGACAAATATGTATTTTGATGATTTTTAGCAAAGTTGTAATTTTTCACCATGTAAAGTTGAACGATCAATTTTTTTTAAAAAATAAGCTTGGAAATAAATATTTTAAATACAAAAAACTAGAATGACCTAACCTACGATGTCAAAGTAAAATAGTTTGTCTAATATGAGATGAACTAATACTACTTAAACTTTTAGCTTTTTTATTACCAAATGGTTCATCAAGTAGTAGAGACTGTCCAACATTTTAGCACGTCGAATCCTCTCACCCGACTCTTGTTCCTAAAAAAACATTAAGTATGAAAGAATGTAACATGATAGTTAGCATGTTTTGAAATTTTATTCATAAATAACAAATTACAAGCTAATTTGGGAACATGAATGATATATTTTAAAGTCAATGTTTTATTTAAGAAAATGGTTCCTCTTGCAATAGAAGCTAAACTACCATCGAAAATTTTAATTTTACTTTGAAATACAAAGGAGTGTATGATGTAAATAACTAGATGAACTAATCATATGATCAGATAAATATTTATCTAATAAAAATTTACAATTAATATACCTAATATATTAACTAATATTGCCTTATTAATATATCTAATACGTTAATAATTAGTTTAATAAATTAAACTAAATTTCTCATGTTCAATATATTACTTTAATTAGTTTGAACCATTCAAAATGATTCCTCATATCTTTCAATGTACCCGTAATTATGAGCTAGCTTAGAGACCAATGGATCTATGTATTAAAAGTTTCAACGACTCGAGATCTCATCCTTGTACATTAATAACATGCTTATTCCACTAAATGCAAGAGGTGCTCTCTCACATTGTAAGACAAGGTATTTCACAGATATAACCAGTCATCGACTTTATGATTCTTCATGAGTTGTTCGTAATTATAATTAGGTGAAATGTTTCTTTTAACCTCTGTAATTACATTTGTTGTTCATGGTTGGACCATGAACCAGTATTCTCTCGGGCAAATGAGAAGCGAGTACTATTTGTTGAAGTCCTAGAGAACAACTTCTCTACTTCCACAAGACTAAGGAATGAGTGAACTTTGTCTTATGGTGTTGTGTTCCCAACTACTCCATATGACTATATCCAACGTGGGAGACTTATTAAACAAACTTGTTTTTTTAGAATGTTCAATAAATATAATTTTTATCACAAAAATAAAAAGGATCGGGTATTTTTGTCTATAATAAGTCTCTAAAAAAACTTAGTAAAAATTAGACAATTTAAATGGTAGATAAATTTAGTCATTTAGTAATTTAATATTTAAAAACTAGTCATTTTCTCTTTTTTTTTTTTTCTTTTTTTGAGTACAAATTAGAGGGGAGGGAACCACAAGCCCTACATGGAGGATATCTTGCTCTCAAATAATTACCCGTGACGCTGGTATTGAATTGGATTAACACCAAACAATGAAACCAATGTGTCGCCTATCCTTTAATAAAACTAGCCATTTTGTTAATTGTGAATAAAATTTATGGACAAAATGGCTGACTAATTTAGTAGCTTGCTGCCGACACCAATTGGATTCTGACACAAAAGTCATTTCTTTTTGTTGCAATTGGATCGCATTCAAGATTTTGTAGCATTGGCCTCTCAAAACTACTTTTTTTTTTTTTTTTTTTTTGAGTATTTGCTACATAATAATTAACTCTTTGGATAATTAACCACGGAAATAATTTAAAATTTAACAAACAAACAAATATTTATCATTTTTCTATAGAAAAATGATAGATATTTGTTTGTTTGTTAAATTTATTTATATATTTATATACCGAATGGATCAGTAGTGCAGTTGTTTTATTGTTGGTGTCATTCCAGTTTAACATTTATGTCAACTAAATGGATTAGTAGTTCAGTAATTTTTTGGTGATATTTCAGTTCAACACCAGTGTCTCTATTTGTGAAACATGTAGGGCTTGTTATCGCCTTTCCCAATTTTTACTCAAAAAAAAAAATAATAATAATAATTTAAAAGGAAAACCCTACAAAAAAATATATAACAAATTGAGGGTTTTTTTTTTTTTTTTTTTTTTTTACCGAATGGCAATTACATAAACAGAAAATAAATTAGATATTAAAATATGAAAAGAATAATTGGTCTAGAAAAGTATAGATGTAGATATAAATATAACCGGCCGAAATTGTTGACAATCATTAAATGAAGGCCACGAGTTCAATTTCAAAAACATGTGTATAT
>JBBMEG010006276.1:0-77260 GCA_037832605.1 Cyclanthera cordifolia | reverse complement strand
CCAACCTCCCGGTTATGAAGACTCTATTCATCCAGACTATTTGTGTAAGCTTTCAAAGGCTCTCTATGGACTCAACTCAAAGAGGCTTTGAAAAATTCAGCACAGCACTACTAACATTAGATAGTAGTTCAGCTGGATCACACCAGATTTTTTTGTCAAGCGCTTCAGGTATATCCATCCTTGCCATTTCAGTTTTCATAATAAAATGAAAAAGCAAAATATTACCGGCAATGATTCTGCTGCTATTCATCAAACGAAGCAACATCTTGGCAAGCAGTTGAATATGAAAGATCTTGGTCCTCTAACCGGGATTGAAGTTTCGAAAGTGGCTATGCATCTAACTCAGCAGAAGTACGCCATGGATCTTCTAAGCCGCCATGGAATGCTTCACAGGTTGCCCTGTGTGACTCCAGCTTAATGCCAAGCTGTATTCTCATGATGGTGAGCTGCTATCAGATCCATCGGCCTATAGGAGTATGTATGGTGGGTGGTCTCCAGTACTTGTAACGGGTGATGCAACGGGGTGCAGCGCCTCCAAATGTTACTTGGACACGATCGACTCTTCGGAGAGTCCTGACCTCCACGACCCATCCACTCTGATGGTCCTACTCGTTGCCGAACCTGAGAAGGGTGAGGTTGCAAGGGCCGACCCCGGGGGGTCCTGGCCTTCCTTGGCCGACCCCTAGGGAGTCGGACTTGCTTGGTCAACCCCCGGGGGTAGGAAATGGACTTGGCCGATCCTTGGGGGGTCGGCGAGGGTCGACAATGGCGAGACCGACCCCCGAGGGGTCAGAAATGGACTTGGCCGACCCTCAGGGGTTGTGACCTCCATTTGGCCGACCCCGGTGGGTCGGTGATGGCGAGGCCGACCCCCGAGGGACCGGCAAAGGTATTGACCGACCCCCGGGGGGTAGGTAATGGCGCGGCCGACCCCCGGGTGGTCGGCAAAGGTCTTGGCCTACCCCATGGGGGTCAAGGCCTCCCTTTGGCCGACCCCGAGGGGTCGGCGTTTGTTACTTTGTCCTTCGTGCCGGTCCCAATCTCTTTCGAGTCTTTCGGAATATTTTAGCCTACGACAATAATCAATTATTATTTTTCTTTTACTGTTTTGATATTTACATTTTTCTGAATTAAACTAAAATTAAGGATAAAAAAAATAGAACTCGTAATTCGTTGCTACATCATAGAAGTTGACATTTTTCTATCTAACTTCTATTTTGTTTTTCAAATATTTATTTAATATTTATAATTTAACTAAGAAATCTAGCATATTTTAGAAGATATGAAAATTATGCAAGAGAGATAAAAAGAAAGCAACCCTAATTTTAAAAAATTGAAAATCAAATAATTATGAAATGATTCTTAAATTTGAAATCTAAATGCTCAAGATGTTTTTTCTATTGATAATCTTTATATCACACATTGTTTTTAATTAAAATTCATAGTATTTAGATTAGAAAATTGGAAACACTACCTTTTAATTGAAATACACATATTAAGTTTAGCCCACAATTTTATTTATTTTCATAAAAACAACCCACAATTTTTTTTATCCTCAAATAGGCGTTTCTCATGTGAATTAATAATTTCGTATAAACTCAACAAATTTTTTTTTAAAAAAAGCAAAACAAAATAAACATAAAATAAAAAACAAATTAATTAATTGTCTTTTTTTCTCAATCCTCCCCATAATTTAAGGTATTTGTGCCACTTGTCCTCCCCATCATCTCTATATAAGGAGTAAAAATGTCTCTAAATCACTTCATTCAAAAACACTTTCATTCTATGATTCTCCCAACCCATTTAGGTTACAAGTTTTTTATATATTAAAAAAAAAGAAAATGGGTTTGAGAGACATTGGAGCAACTCTTCCACCAGGGTTTAGGTTTTATCCTAATGATGAAGAGTTGGTTTGCCATTATTTGTATAAGAAGATAGCAAATGAAGAAGCTTTGAGAGGCACTTTAGTGGAGATTGATTTGCACACATGTGAGCCTTGGCAACTTCCTGGTATGTATTCAAATAACTCTTGACATTCTGAAATTGCTTTTCTATTGGTAATTTTGATCAGTTTAATATGCTTTTTCATTTTGTAGTTTTATTTGATTAATTTTGTGTAGTGTCTAATTTCTTAACATTTTTTTAAACAATGTTTTTTTTTTATTATTGAATGTTTCTTTAGTATGTTGGGTGTTGAAAAGCTTTGAGAGGATAAAATTGGAAGGAGAATAGGTCCGAGAATAATTATGAAAAAATAATGATTGTTTGTATTAGAATGAAGAGAATGATTGTGGAAGGAAGAATTATTTGTGCATATCTTATGGGTGTCAGAACCTTTATGAAAACAAAAATTAATTAGCCTAATGAAATAATGAAAGGAAAAAATAATTATGAAGAGAATAAAAAATAGTTTTTTTTTTGAAAAAGAAAATATATTAGACACGAAAAGAACAACGAATACAGTCCTCTTCAACACACGAGGCCACCAAGGGAGAGAGAGCCCCCTCCAAAAAACGGATCTCTCCTCCCTTGGGGAAGGGAAAAAATTCCAAATAACAGACTGATCACCAAGGCTTTTTGCAAGCAAGTCAGCCGTCGTGTTAAAAGATCTGTTACAAAAGAAAAAATATACATCCCAAGCCTAGAAGTAAGATACTCAATATCAACCGCAATGTTGCTAGGAGAATAAAAAATAGTTGTTTAAGAATAAAAGGTCTTTAACAAGATGATTGATTCTCCTTTTTTTTCTCTCGATTTCATCTCATTTGCATCAAACATTTGTGAAGAGATAATATTTTAAATCTTCTCACTCATTATTATCAAACTCAAATATTTTTTATAAAATACTAAATAATCACTATATATAACTTGAGTCTAAGGCTTTGAAAACATGTTAAGTTAGTTTGCCCACTATTTTTATGAAATATATTTCTTAACTTTATTATATTTGGCCGTAAACGATTGATAACAAATAAATATTCATCATAAATTAAATTTATAATTTTTTTTAGTTTTGCAAAAAATAGAAATTTTTTAGTATAAAATAGAAAACTCGAATTATAAAATAAGTAAATATTAATACATTACAAATATCAGCTGAACTATGCTTGTTTGACGTTAAAATAATAGATATTTGTTTATTTTCGAAGAATATAATTAATTGTATCTATCTTTTATAATTAACATCTTTCATTAAGTATCATTAAAATAAAAGACACATACAACGTACCTGTGTTTGGCTTTTAATCAAGCTTGTGCAATAAAAGCCCTTAATGAGAATTTTAACCCTTAATTATTTTTCTCTCTTTTCTTTAAGATTTCTTAAGTTTCAAGATGATGAAAATATATATATATATATATATGAGTGTATTTCTTGCCTTTCCCACTCTAATATTTATGAAAAATATTTAAAGTTTGGTTTTTTTTTTTTTTTAATTTATAACTTCTTGTTATTGGTTTGTTTATGTCAACTGATTTATTACCTTTGCTGACAAATATTATTACGTGTTTATTGATGTATAGTATATGATAATTATTTTAACTAATGTTTTTCATTTCTTAAAACCTTAATCTCTAGATGATAATTAATTACTAATCTAAATTGGAAAATGGAAGAGTTTAATGACTAAGAAAATATATAGGGATAAGGAATGTATTCTCTGACCCCACCTCACCACGTTATTATCGCAACTAAAACCGATGCACTTATCATGTGTTTCTGGATATGAGAAACCGTCATCAATCATAAATCACGGTTTCTATTTGTTACGTTATAAATACTTTATAACTTTTCATTAATTAAGAAAATTAAAACTAACCTTTTCTAAATTTTTAAGCATCTCTATTACTTTGAACTAGAGAATCTTTATGTAACTATTTTCCTCTATATGTATCATAGTATTATATTTTCAAAAAAAAAAATACAAATCCAAATTAATTTCATGTTATATTTTATTGGTTTGATAAATTTATTTTTTATTGTAGAATTTATAGCATTACAATTGCTAAAGCTTTGATTATCCAACCTTCCACTCAAAAATGCTATTATGTTTAGGTTGATTCTAGATATTTAATTTAATTACATCTTATTAAGTTACATTTATAACAAACTAGCTTTTTTTTTATGCATTAAGCTCCATCTACCAAACACAAGGATTATTTATTCATTAATTTTAGTGTGCACATGAAATATTATCTTATGTTCCTCTCCTTTGCATGGTTAAATTTTATTACTTTTTGTTGATAATTGTTGTTGTAATTTTTAAGTGCAATCTTTTAAATTTAAAAATAAGTAGGAGTAGCTGTTTTTACACTCAAAACTAAAAGCATGTCCACAATTTAAATTTATTTGTAAGCTATTTAATTGAAAGTTCAATTGAAACCCTATGTATCATAAGACATGAATAGATGTTTGAAGTTATCCATATTAATAATTATTGATCTTATTCACCGATATTAGTATAAGCTTAATGATTAAAGAAGTCATGGATTTGAGTCGCACACCTCTATTATTATAATAAAAAAATGTGTTTGAAGGATTATTTATCCAATTTTCTAATTACTCAAAATAACTCATCAGGGTGTTATTTATCCAAACATTATTGAGAATTGTAGAAAAAACTAATCCAATTTTCAAAAAGGAATGATTATCTAAGTATTCATGTTTGGATAAATAACACTGTGATGAGTTATTTTGAATAATTAGAAATTTGGAGTTATTTTGAATGATTTGGAAGAA
This sequence comes from Cyclanthera cordifolia, assembly GCA_037832605.1. Taxonomy (NCBI): domain Eukaryota; kingdom Viridiplantae; phylum Streptophyta; class Magnoliopsida; order Cucurbitales; family Cucurbitaceae; genus Cyclanthera; species Cyclanthera cordifolia. The sequence goes on along the minus strand of JBBMEG010006276.1, from coordinate 72,522 downwards.
GAAATGGTAGTAATAGCACATTTGAATGATATTGTTTTAAGACTAATTGAAAAAAATCGTTTATAAAACCTTTATTAAACCTTGAAACAAGGTAATTTATAAATGTGGTCTCTATATTTGAAAAAAAAAAATTAAAATTTAGCCCTTAAGGTTTGAAAAAAATCTAAAAATTAGTAACATGGTTCGTAATTGTTGGTGAATAAAATATGTAGAAGTTAGTTATTTTTTTGTCTAAGATGAGAGCGTAAGACAAGTAAATGATCTGACAAAAAAAAATGCATCATTCATACATCAAAAGTTACATCTACCTACTTAATTCGGCTATGATTTACGAATAATATAGACCATTTTTAGATTCTATCAAATCATAAGGACTAAATTCTATTTTTTTCAACCATAGGGAATTAAATTTTATATTTCTTCAAACTACATAGACTAGATTCTATACGTCCCAAATCATAAGTGTTGAAGATCTCATAATGTTCCACATCTGTATTGGTTTTAAGAGGGATGCTCACACTTTCTAATAATAAAAATTAAAAACTCGAATTTTAAATTATAGGACTAAATTCTAATTATTATTTTTTTCAAACCGTTCAATCCAAATTTAAAATTTACCTAGAAACAAACACCATTATAGAGCCTAATCGAGAACCAGACTAAGATTTGGATTTATCTATAACCATATATTGATCAAGATTTTAAAATAAATAGAATATAAAATTAAATAATAATAAAAATAGAGTGATAATGTGATAAAATTTTGTCGTGTAAGAAAGGCCATTTCTATTTCCATATTTGTCCATAAGATCATGATATCATAAACTAACCTCCAAAAAACATATTCTCATTTTTTCAACATGCAAATTATTTTTTGAAGGATTATTGTTTTATATTTTTGATTGACATATACATATATATTTATATATATATATATATGTATATATGTTCATTAACCACTTATTTTATCATATAAAACTATGAATAATGTATGTATATGTTCATTAATTAACCACTTATTTTATCATATAAAACTATGAATAATGTATTGCATTGTGGCATGTAGTTAATAATATCATTAAATTCCATTATTTGAGGTAATCTCTTATTTTCCTAATTCTTTTTTGAATACTTTTATCACTTTGTCTGATGTGGATGTGGATTTGACTTTGAGTTAACTAGATATGTTTTGGATAATCTTCTTGATATTGTTTTCTTTTTTTTCATAATTAATAATAATATATGATCATTTTAATTTAATTTCACTATATACCATTAGTATTGATTGACCTACTAGCCAATAAGTTTTTTTTTTTGAAAATAAAAAGATTATGGGTTAATATATTTAAAAAAAAATCTACAATTTTTTCTGATAAATAAATGTAATAAACAAAAATCAACGCGTAAGTATGATATAATGAATTTTACATTGGTATACAATGGTGAAAAAGACATTTATATAATGAATTTTACATTGATATATAGTGGTGAAAAAGACATTTATATTATATGAAATGAGGGATTGAATCTATGACCTCATAATCTTTTAGTATATGTTAATGTCACTGAGTTAATGCTCTTTTATCTTAACAATATGAACACAATGTTAATAACAATAACCTTCAAGCTATTATATTATTTAAAATGGTGAAATGTTTATTTCTTAGTTTAAGTATTGTTGTAATAATCTTTCTTTCTCATATATGAAATTGTAAACTTGATCAAAATAGCCACTTGCAAAAATGGATCTATTTCATGCATCAATATATTTATTTATATATATAGTAATGTTCCTTTCTATTACTAAATGAATTTCTCTAATTTCTCTCTCATATACAAGAAGTAGATATTGAAACTAGAAGTGAAAAATATATTTGTAACTTAAAAATTCCTACCATTGTTTTCTTATAATAGGAGATAGGTTTTGATTATATTATAACATTTCTAACCCTATTTGAGATGATAAATAACTATATTTCTTTTGTGGAACATAGAGGTGGCGAAATTGAATGGGAACGAGTGGTACTTCTTTAGTTTTCGGGATCGAAAATACGCAACAGGATTTCGTACCAATCGAGCAACGACAGCTGGATATTGGAAGGCAACAGGTAAAGATAAATTGGTTATGGATCCAACAAAGAGTGAGGTGGTGGGAATGAGAAAAACTTTGGTGTTTTATAGAAATAGAGCTCCAAATGGGATCAAGACAGGATGGATCATGCATGAGTTTAGGATTGAAATTCCACATATGCCCCCAAAGGTAGTCCCTCCCTATCTCTTTTCTCCTTTCATGACTAGTTTATGTACTTTCATTTTTCAATTTCAAGTCATGATTCATTCTCATTTGTTACTTCCCCACAATACCCACATAACAAAGATAGAGAGATATACAACAATTATAATTCAAGTGATTCTTTCAAGAATGTTATAGTGAATAAAGTGAGGGTTGGAATGTTAATCAAATATATTATTCAAAATAAAGGGGTTATAAGTTCAAAATTTGTAGGTTAAGTATATATCTCGACTCAATTAAACCTCGAGTCATTCATGTGAGGGCCGGGGTAGATCCATAAGATTTAGTACTTTGGGGTCCATATTAAAACTATTTTAGGAGTTCAATTTGTACATTTAAAAAAATCACAAAATCTAAGATTTGAGGATCATCTAGTAAAATCAGGGAATGTTAGTCTTTTTCATGTGTGTGGATCTATAATAAATGGTATTAACATGTGTGTAGACCACTTTAAATATTTAAATATATATATATATTAGAGAGAGAGAGAGATAGAGAGAGAGAGTGTTTGGTGATATCTTAATTAATTAAGTCATACTTAGGTAAGATGAATACCACATTAACTACCTATTCCGTTCTATATTTAGGGTTTCATGTACTAAAACTTGTAATAGAGTGGTAGATACGTTGGTCAAGATAACCATTTTAGTTCGTTTCTTAAAAATTCTTTAACTCTAATATTGAGGAGAGGTTTTTTGGTAACCTCTCGGGCTTGATTGTTGATTTTTGCATATTCAAAAAAATATTTAATCGAGTAATTTTATCGTGACAAATAATTCAAGTTCTACCCATGTTTTACTTTATTTTTAGAATTCGATAATATTTGGAGTTGGGTGTATTTCCAATTAATACTTGTGCATTACTAGATTTTTTTTTTTTTTTACTTTCAAATCCTACCCATTAAACCTCAAGTTCATTCCCTCTGTTTAAGTTTATTACATTACAAATAATAATAATAATGAACAATACACTCATTATTCATCATATTATTCTATGTTTTTACCATGTATCAACATGTTACCATAATAATAATAAATATAGGACGAGTAGCTAGATAACCAAAAACAAAAAAAGAGTTATTAGTGGAAGTTGTATTTAGAACTTAATATTTCAAAACCTAAAAATTAAAAATTAATTAATTAACTTTTTAGCTTAAACTTAATCATTTAACTACAAAAAGTAACAAAAATACAAAATTAGGACTTTTGAAAGGGAAGTTAATTAGTTGCATGAATTATTCAATCAACAGTTCCATGATAAAGTTTTTCTCTTTACAATCTCTAGGAGGATTGGGTTTTATGCAGAGTATTTCACAAGAGCAAGCCTGAGGACATCACAGAAACAGCAACAAACACCACCACGCAGTTTCCATTCGAGCCAGCGTCGGTGGCAACGTCGTCCTCCTTCTGTTCACTGCCAAACAACATCCAGTTTTCGACCGTCGACCCTCCGAACGGGCTGCTGCCATGGGACATGATCAACATGGAAGAAACAGGCTTCAGATCCTATGGAGTTGGTGATTGTTCAAATTTGCATGAAATGAAGTATGAGATTGACAACACCAATATGCAAAATGGCTTCCCATTCAACTATTTCATTGCTTGAACAGAGGTTTTATCAGATCATTCACCCACAAACAATGTGATTGATTATTTTCCTGTTGAATTTTAGTGCATGTGTACTGAAAGGGTTTTGTTTGGTAAGGGTTTTAGTACATTTTTGTGTTTTTCTAATGTGTTTTGTACAAGTTTTTTTTTTATATATAAAAAATAACAATAATAAGAAAAAATATTTCATTCCTGAATGAAATAAAAGGAAAAAACTTTGAACACCTATATGGAAATGGAAAGAAAAGCAATTCTCTGAACTTATGATGACGTATACATTTTCAAACTTAGGCATTTTTAAAAAATATGGATCTTTGTCGACGGGCGATCTTTAATGAACTGGCAATTTTCATGACGGACGATCTTTAATGACGAGCAGCCTGTCATTAAATATCCAAGTTTTCTATAACTGAAATTGGAGTCCTATAATGAAGAATATTCTTTAATGCCCGGTTGCTTGTCATTGTAGGCGTCTGACATTAAAGATAACTCGTCATTAAAGATCTGCGTTTTTAATATACTTCCCTTTCTCATTTCAATATTTCATAATCAATCTTCGATTTTTTTTTTTTAAATTCAATTTTGAAGTCATGTATTCTCCCTCAATAGTGAAAATCTTCGAGTTTGATCCTTCGTAGCCTTAATTTTTCGCTAGAGTCTTGAGTTCTAGCAAGAATTTTGAGGTATTTTTTCCTCTCTCATACTTTGCTTCGTAGCCTTCATTTTTTCTTTTCTTGATCATAGTCTTGAATTTAGCTAGTGAGTATGTGTTATAACCTAAAAATATCCCGAAAGACGACTCTGAAGAGGTTGGGACCCGAATGAAGGACAAGGAAGCCATTGTCAACCCCCCGGAGTCGGCCAAATTGAGGCATCGACCCCCAGAGGGTCGGCCAACACCCTTGCCAACCCCCCAGGGGTCGGCCAAAGTCAGTGCCGACCCCCCGGGGGTCGGCCAAGTCTATTTTCGACCCCTTAGGGGTCGGCTTCGCCATCACTGACCCCCAGGGGTCGGCTAAATGGAGGCAGCAACCCCCTAGGGGTCGACCAAGTCCATTTCCGACCTCCCGGGGTCGGCCAGACAAGTCCGACACCACCGGGGGTCGGCTAAGGAAGGCCAGGACCCCCTCGGGGTCGGCCTTTGCAGCCTTACCCTTCTTGGGTCCGGCAACGAGTAGGTCCATCCGAGTGGATGGGTCGTGGAGGTCAGGACTCTTCGAAGAGTCAACCGAGTCCAAGTAACGTTTGGAGGCGTTGCACCCCGTGGCGTCGCCCGTTACAACGAGTAGGTCGGCCCCATTGGGTCGACCGTGGAAGTCAGAACTCTCCGAAGAGTCGACCAAGTCCAGAATCAAAGTCGTTACAACACTCCAAAGGGTAACGGCCAGGAGTTACTCTGGTATTCATACCCGGCTTAATGGCGGACGTTTCCAATGGTCGACTGTTATATTGCCATAAATGAGCTGCACCGGTTACAAGGTCGGCTGCTATAAAAGTCAAGTCATTTCTCCCTTTCAATGGGCGATTCCTAAGCTAAGTACCCCTAAGCCATTCTTTGTGCTTTAGTTTATTCTCCCTAAATTTATTTTCTGACTTAGGCATCGGAGGCCCAGTGGCTCACACCACACCGGTGTGCCCTAAAATTTTCTTTTTTGCAAGCCATTTTCGTCATCAGCTAAACAAATTCACTGTGGATATCCGTTGACCATTTTTCGCATCAACAGTATGTATATTTAGTGTTTAGCTTATCGTTATGACTGCTTGATTATTTAGTGTCATGTGTTTTCATGATTTAGTGGTATGTGGGACTAGAATGTATGTTTAATGTCGTTTTAAAAATGTGTAGGTAGATTTTAATTTGCGATAATCAATAAGTCGTGGTTGCTTTGTGATCAATTGTCAACACAATATAGTTTATTAGTTGATATTTTTATATATCATGCATTGCGCAATATTCAAAAAAGTGTCAAATCTCATTTTTGTCCATGTTTGAAATATGAGAATGTCGAGCCCTAAATGTGAATATAGAAAGAGACCATCTATTTATTCATGGTATTGATCAAATTTATAACACATTAGCATGGGGAATCAATATCACGGAAACGAAATGTGACGATGTTTCAAAATAAGTTATGGAATAAAGAGTTGGAGGGTTTTATTGTAAATACCCAAAGATTAAACCCTAAAATTCTCACTAATTTCTTCTCCCCTCTATCACGCGATTTTTTCTTCCTCACCTTACTGCAATTTCTCCTTTTCGATTTCATCTCCTTCTCTTGTGATTTCACCTTCAATTCCGTCCTTCCTCAAATCGACATAAGGTCTTCAATTTAATCCTCTTCTCCTTGTTCTTGATCGATTTCTTCGTTTCCTTTTATTAATCACGAGATTGCTCGTATCAGCGATGGAATTTCGTGGGTTTTGATTGGATAATTAGTCAATTGAAGCAGAGTTTGGGGTTGCTTATCAAGCTTGTTTCCTTTCACTTTGGCCGAACTTGTGCGTTGACGTCTTGGCCACAAAACGACTGTTTATTACGCTTTTGAAAGACGAACTCAGAAGCTAGTTATTCTTTAGGGTGTTGTTGAAGTGTCGAAAAATAAGAAGCAAGGTTATTTCAGGTTCGTGTTGGCAGAACACTTTTGGCTTAAAAAGTTATATTTCTGACTACTACTCAAATGTTCTTCAAATGGTGAGTTGTGGCTTTGTGTTGCTAGTCAGTAAAGGTTTCAGCTAGGTTGCAACTAAGTTATTGACCGGTTACATAGTTAAGTTGAAGGTTTGGTCGAGAACCTTTGTCGAATTTCAATTTGAGGCAATGCTGGTGAGCCAGCTTGCAGCTTATGTTGGTTGTTGAGCGCAATGGCTCAGTTGAGGCACGGTTCTTGCAGGGTGCCAAGCTTTTGTGTTAGTAAGCTTCGGGTTAGCCTCTAAGCAAGTTTGTTCACTTTGCGTAAGCTGATGTTGGTACACTTCTTACCCTTTAAGTATTGTTTTTTGTTCTCCTTAATGCTTACTTGTTTTATTGCTTTAACTATAGGTTGGGGGGCTTAACTAGGTCGTTCGTTGATTGGTCTTAAGTTAAGCTTAACCGGTTCTAGTAGAACCCGAGGGTAAGGGACCCTAACCGAGTTTGTTTTCCTTAAAATCAATCTAGTATTACTGCCTTGTATGCTTTATTTTATGTAACTGCATGTTGTGCTTGCATAGCCATATTTATAAACATCTAAACTGAAGCATGTCTTGTGTGGTATGTGTACGAAAACATGTTTTTAATTGAATTGTTTAATGAACTGAATATGATGATATGTATGTTGCCTAGTCTATGTGAGAATTGCATGATCTATATTGTTGACAAGTTTTAAAATACGTAAAGAACATGCCTTACCTAGCTGCTTAAACTGTCTTGAATGAATTGCATAAATGACATTGTTAGATGACATTTCTTGCTTGAGTTATTTGCATAGGTCATAGGATCTGTTGCATTGCTTGATGTGTCGTTGTGCATTTGAGTTACTTTTCTTGTTAGTGTGAGCATCTCGGCCAATTGGCTTAGATATGTCTGTGCACCGCTATAGGGTGGTTATAGTAGATCATAGGGTCTATTGCTATGTGGCAAGTCAGGGCACGACCCATCGGGGTGGATAGACGCGACTTGTGAAGGATGGAGCACGTGACCATCCGGTTTGACCATAGGGTCTTTTAGACGTGTTCGGTATGTGGTCGCAGTCGTGGTTCCCGCAGTTCTTTATGGTACATAGGGGCTTCTCATGATATTAGTGGGTTTACATCTAACTATAGCATAGTTTGAGCACCAAAAATTGAACGAGCTGCAAACTGTCAAGTAGAAGTGTGATCCAGGCTTCGGTTAGTGTATCGGCTTAGACAGAGACCTGCACCTACAGCTAGACGAGCTGTTGGCTGGCTTAGTACCATGGGGGAATCTAATTGGTTCTTATTCGCCTCACTTATGCCGGAGTTACCCTGGGAGACGCTCAGGAGACTCCATAGCTTATACCCATGTATCAAGGTGCTCCGCCTTATGCGATAGTATCGCCTAATGGCTTTTCGAGTCTTACGGCATCGGTTGGGGACCTGGTCGTCCTTAAAGGTAACATAGCTGATTGATCTTGGATACATAGGGTGCGATAGTGGGAATCAGGCATTGGTCGAAGATTCCTTATCGTTTGAGTTGGAGCAGAAACTTGCTATACAATGAGCAGCTGAGTTTGCTAAGGCATAAGTGAGCGTCACACTAGCAAGTTGGATCGCTCTCGGCTCGGCGCCGTGTGTGGTATCTGATGTATTCGGATTAGTCCTACCGTGTCGAAGGGGCAAATGATATAAAGCCTGGGCGACTCCAGTGGGTAACCATTATGTCTAGGCGCTCTACCGTACCTGGAAGAGTGTTTGGGTAGTGGTCTTTCGAGTTTCACAGCATCAACCAGTGAGACTTCTCCTTGAGTATTGTCACTGGACATAGGACGCGTGGAACAGGTATCCGAGAGTTGAGCTATGTTTTTCGTTCGTTGTGCATGTTGTTCATAGACTTATGATTCATGTTTGCTCTGTTTCTATATGTTATGAGCACTCCATGCGGGGTTTCTTATTGAGTTTTCACAGACTCACCTCTTTGATTTATGTTGGCTATGTATTCAAAACCGTAGATACAGGTACACACCAAGATGGATGATTGGCAGCTGAGGATAGACCCGGGGAGGGGAACAAGTCGGCAATGTCTTAGTTATGGTTGTTCTACTTATAGTCGAGTTATATCTTCTTCTGCACAAACTATTGTAATAACTTAGTTTTTAATTTGAAACCGAGATCTCGGGATTTATATTTATGCTTAAATTGTTGATTGCCTGGATAGGATAACTTTTTGATTTGAACATGCAAGGTCGTTTTAAATGCATTTCGAAATGTTCAAGTTTTGTTTTACAGGTTTGGCAAGTATGAGTTTCCCATATTTTAGAGAAACTCTGCCGAAATTTTGTTTAAAATTTTCATGCATTAGTAACTTTCGTGCTATAAACTAACGGTTATAGACTGGGTTGTTACAGTATGAATGTAAAACTTTTCATGTTCTTCCATGAAGGTGAGTAGTTCTAGTTCTATACCTAGTCAAAAGAAAGATTGATTTCTAAAGTTTGATGAGTTCTTTAACATGGTTGCAAGTGTTGACAATGTCAAATCAAAGATAGATCTTTACACTAAAAATTTCTTTTACCACGAACGAATTTGAAAATTTTTCTTTGCGTAAAGTATCATTTTTTATCAAATTTCCAAAGATATCTTAGGCAATTCCAGTTGCTACAATTTGTTCAGAGTCTACATTTAGTATTCGGGGTAGACATGTAGATTCACATCGATCTCAAATTCAGGCTACTTTATTGAAAGCTTTAATATGTGCTCATGATTGGGTACAACGAACAATTTTCCTTTCTTTTATTGTCATATACTGTCTATTGGATGTTTTGGTTTTGCTTAACACGGTATACTTTTCAATCTTCGTATTCGGTTTACGACTACAAAGTAATTCATCATTTTGAAACAATAATTTTTTTTGGAAGAAACTCGTGCGCATGTGAAACCTTTGACCAACGAGGCTAACGAGAGTAGCAACTAACATATATTCATCCTCTAGAGTTCATTTGTTTGACTATGACATTCTAATTATTCAATAGTAACAATATTTTGTAAGTTATGAAATAGTATTTATATATTGTATTGACAAATAAATCCCATCCTATTGTCAAAAAAAAAAAAGCAAATAAATCTCATCATAACAAGAACCATAATCATGCAATATAAGCATCCATTATATGTACTTTCAATGAATGTTATGTTTCCTACACCAAAAATAGGTTGTCCTTGTGATACTAATGCTCATCTCATTAGTGTAATAGTTATAGAAATAAGTACATGTCATAACAAGTTCATTTTTTAATTTTATGAGCATAATGATCATCATATACTTTAGTATGATTAGGTAAAGATCAGGTTTTCAAAGAATAAAAATCAAAGACCTAACTTAACTCCAAATGCACGAAAAACAGTTACAAAACCAATTTAACGGATAAACCAACTTGCATTAAATTATTAAAACGGTTTTTTAGTGAGATCTCAAAATATTTAAGTGTACCCCAAATCTCCTGGTGTGCCAAGTCATGGAATGTCAACACCTCGTAGAGAGATCATTGACCTATGTCAAAGATAAAAAATACCCATCGTCGAGTCTCGAAACTCTCGGTTAACCTGGGTAACCTATGCTAGTATGAGAGCCTCTCGGCAAGCTGAGCTACCTGGTGGCCCACAGGCCTGAAACACTTGTTCCGTGGTGGTAGTACAAGCACCACACACGGTGGAATATCGCCCACACCCTCACTTCAAAACATGGCACCAAGGAAAAGTCACGCGAACGTTGGTAGGTATGGCTAACCGGGTGGCCTCCCGATCTCTAACACTACTACGAGTGAGAATATCGTCCCCTCGTCTAGCACTTGATTAGACCCTCTTCTGCTACTTGTATTCAGGTCGCATTTTTCCTGAACACCGGTGCGGGTACTAAAAATACATGGTCCCTTTGACGGCTTTAAAAACTTTGGTTCCTTATGGAACACTGAAAACTGGTCCCATTTGCAACGATTAAAACTTTAGAAATCATTATGTCTAGTTCTCTATGGAACATCCCGGCCTAGCATATATAAACATCATCTGAAAAAAAGAACAGTACATACAAATACACTCATAATGTAATCACACATTATATAACATGACATCAGTCAAAACAACATCAAATAGGCTCAATCAACATGCACACATGTTATTACACCACAGACCACGAGAAGAGGTAAGAGTTCCTTACCTAGCCAAAATTCCCAAATGAGCTGCTTAGCTCCAAAATCAACAAACCACGAAGATTGGCACTTAAAAATATAGCCCTGAAGAATAAACAAGTTCAAATTAAGCACTTACGACCATTAAAAATGGACTCAGGACGACGAAATCATTCAAGATGACCACACTTTCAAAAATAGGTTCTCGAGTCTCAAGACTCGGTCAAAACTGTTCAAACATAGCCGAGGGGCTCTCTTTTCTACGTTAATTTAAGTTCTGACTCGAGAAGGCTTCAACACTTAACAAACCCATAGATTTGATCATGACCAAAAACAAAGGCAAAAGGGTCTAAAACAATAAAATACATTTAAAATTTGTTTTACATAACAGTTTTACATTTGAGGTTTCAACAAAAAGGTTTCATTTTACCTAGCGATCAATAATCCCAGTTTAGCCAGAAATGCATCACGGTTAAAAATCAGGGAAGAATTCGCTTATCAATGTTCTAATCCCAACAATAGCACAAAAAAAGTAACTCATCAATGAAATCTCAACCAACCATAACCTAGATCTAACATCATGTGCCAAAAATCAACAAATCATCAGTTTAGTATCAAAAGTTACCTAGAAGGAACTCTCACAGCTTGCTCACGAAGACACGACCAAGGGTGGATTGTGGTTGGGATGCAAACGTGGCGGGGTGAGTTTGGCTTTGCACTGCCCAAATTGCGACTGGACTGGCCGGATTTGATTGACGAAGAGAGATGGGCGGCAACTTCTCTCCAGCACACCGCACGAAGAGGAAGAATGAGGGAGAGAAAATGGGGAGGAAGCGAAAATTTTAATTTTTATTTAATAAAATTAAGTCGAATCAATTAAATGATTTGATAGTTGACAGTGTTGACTGAGAAATTTCAGTCAATCATAAATTATCACGTCATGATCTCAAATTTATTGGCAAAATTAAATTAACTTTTGAGACAATATTTCTCAAAATTAAATTGGATCAAAAGTTTGTTTTATTTTGAAATTTGGTCAAAATTAAATAAGACTCAAATTTAATTGGTGGCCTAGTTCATATGAAGACCTATGTGCATGTAAACAAGTTCAATCGGCCAAGCCCAAGGCTCAAGCCTAAAATCTTAATAAGACCCAAGCAAAGGGTCCATGGAATTGAAATTGAGAAAGTTTTTTTCGAGGGGGCAAGAAGTTTGAAATTGAGAAAGAATTCAACAAAGTTGAAGACTTTCCAAGCATGCAAAGATCAAACGCCCTTCTGAAGTCCAAAATCACTTTGAAGATCACGCGATTCCACAAACAAGCAACCAAATACGAAAAATACACATATGTTCTTCAAGTCAAGATCGCAATTTCATAAACAAGCAATCAACTACAAAGAATGTGCATTGCATCCTTCAAAACAAGTCGCTCAAACACAAAGAACGCAATGAAAGAACACTCATTGTGTTCTTCACAAGGAGATCATCAAAGAAGATCCGCAAGTGAACAACCGATCCCATGATCAACAAGTGAGCAACCGATCCCATGATCAACAAGTGAACGATCGATCTCATGATCAACAAATGAACGACCGATCATCCAATCAGATCAACAAATCAAAAACTGATCCAAAGATCAACAAATCATTGACCAACTACAAAGAAGATAAACAAGCCAAAGGCCGATTGAACACCAACAAATTCAATCTAGCTGTGAAGCCCTCGAAATATTTGCATAGGAAAGAGAAAGAATTTGAGGAATATATTAGAGATTGTACCTCATACGTACATATTCAAATCAATACAAATATATATTTTAAATTTACATCTGTCTCGTATTTATCTTATATGTCGAAATCTCGTGTGAACTGACATGGTTTATTTGGAATGAGATAAATCCAATTAATCAATAAATACTTCTATTTAATTAGTTTTATAACTCTTAATAAACCTCTTGAATAGTAACTAATGCTTTTTAACCACTACTTAATATATTTTAAATTAGAATTTTGATTTAAAGTTTGAAAACTTCGGGTTGTTACGGTGGGGATCAAAAATAAATATTACTTTCAAACATAATTTGTAAAAAAAAATAATAATAATAATAAGTTTGTTTAGGTGATTTTAAAACATGGTTCAAATATAAAACTTGCTTATTTAACATAATATTAACCATTTTTATTCAGAATAATTATTCATTTTCTTTTAAACATGAGAGTGGTTACGAAAAATAATTCTAACTATTTCTAAAATTTTTAAAATTGATTGTCTAAACAAAAATTATAATTTCTTTTATAAATGTCAAAGGAAAGAAAGTTATTTTATCGATCATCGTTAAAAAAAATTTAATTAAGACCAAAACTTTTTAAATTGAGTTATACTTGGTTGAGCATTAATAATATAATCACTTTGTCAAAATTATATTTAAAATTCAATTTTTTTTTTTTCTTCACAAAATAAAATATTCTAACTTCATCTCTTAAAAAAATTGAAAATTTTAATTTTAATTCATTTTTCAAACGTCCCATTTTTTTAATGGAAAAATCATTTATAAGTAATTTGCAAATCATACTTACCACTATTAGAGTATTTTAATTTGCTAATGATTCAATAAAATATGAAATACATACTAGATTAATATCATATGAATAGTAAACAATGTCAAAATACATGACAACAATGTCACTAGTAGAAACCAGAGTTTTAGTGTCGGTCATATGCCGACATCTTCCATATTTGGTGTTGGACAAACGACCGTCATCAATACATGTGACATTAAAGACATTTAGTGATGGGCAATAGGAGAAGAACGAGACAATTTACCCAGTCAACGAACGTTACTCAGTTTCAATTGACGAACGAGACATTTTCGTCTATTTCTTTGTTTTCTAGGAAATAGGAGAAGAACCAAGAAAAATCATATACCCAGTCAACGAACGACGAGTCAACAGACAAACTGCCCAATGACTATCACAAAAAGCAGACAAACACAACTCACCTATAGATGGTAACAAAATTCCATGACCTGGAGCACCCTTCAAGTAGCGCAATACTCGTAGGGCGCATCCCAATGTTGAACTTGTAGAGCAGTTAAGAATTGTGCAAGAGTATGAAACTGAATAACTTAATTCAGGATGAGTTACAGACAAATAAACAAGTCGTCCAACTAATCGGCGATATTGATCTAGAGCACATATGGCTCCCCCTCAGCACGAGCCAATCGATGATTCTGCTCCATAGGTGTGTCAATTGGCTTACAACCTAACATGCCCGTTTCAGTCAAAATATTCAAAGCGTACTTACGTTCACAAAGAAATATACCTTCTTCATTGCGAGCTACCTCAATGCCTAAAAAATACTTTAAAATGCCCAAATTTTTCATATGGACACGCGAACTCAAATAATCTTTAAATTTTAAAACAACTTCATGTGATGAACCTGCTATAATCAAGTCGTCAACATACACAAGTACATGAAGTAATACACTACCCTGAAGATAACTAAACAATGAATAGTTAGCATAAGATTGCGTAAAACCATAAACTTTTAATGCATTAGATAACTTAGCAAACCACTGTCGAGATGCATGTTTCAAACCATACAAAGACTTACTCTACCTACAAATTCATTGGAACTGAAGCAGTGTACCTAGGAGGAAGTTGCATATACACTTCCTCTTCCAAATCATTATGAAGAAAAGCATTATGAACATCCATCTGATGTAATTCTCATTTTTTGCAGCAATAGCAAGAAAAAGATGAATTGTTCCCATTTTTTCCACGGGTGCAAAAGTTTAATTCTAATCAACTCCAGCAATTTGTCGATTACCATGAACAACTAAGCATCCCTTAAGACGTTTAATTTCACTAGTGGATGTATACTTAATTTTATACAACCAAGTACTACCAATAGCCTTCTTGCCAGGAGGCAAGTCTTCTAAAGTCTATGTGTCATTTCGTTCAAGAGCATCAATCCCAACTTGTATCGCCCGATACCAACCTGGATATTTCATAGCTTCTTGAAACAATCTCGGTCCTTTGCCCTTGGAAATTGTCGTAAGAAAACATCTATGTTTCACAGAAAAATTGGTATAATCAACATAGCAAGCGATATTGAAAGGTTTACCCGAGGAGGTAGATTGAGATTGTGATGCATTGAGTGTAGTAGAGTCAATCTGGTGTTTCAAAATTGTATTTGTAACATAATCATAAAGCTTTGTCAAAGGAAATTTTGTACGATGCCCACGACCTAGTACTTCAATATCATTAGACTGTGCAATGCCACAAGAACATGTATCAATACACACATTTGTATTTACATTTGTGCCCAAAATAGGTATCTCTTCATGAGAATCATCACTAACATATTCCTCATCTTTATCATCCAATAACAGATGTTAAAAAAAATATATTTCCCACTGCAATCTCGCACGATCAAGAAGAGACTCAATAAAGGAAAAATTATCCTAAAAAAAATTGCACATCACGACTAACAAAAAACTCATAAGTTTCTAAATCATAAAGATGCCAACCTTTCATGTCAAATGAATATAACAAAAGTACACCTTCTAGACTTTGAGTCAAACTTGTCTTTTACACGAGGCCTATTTGCAGCATAACACAAACACCAAAAAATATGTATATTATCATATGAAGGAGTCTGACCAAATAAGCACTGATGAGGAGTTTTCCGATCCAATACAGGGGTAGGAGTTTTATTAATAAGATGCAGGCTGCTAAAACACATTCCCCCAAAAATACTTAGGCAACTTTGCTTGAAAAAGCAAAGCACGAGCAACATTTAGAATATGTTTATTTTTACGCTATACTCTACCATTTTGTTGTGCAGTATCCACAAAAATGACTTCAAACTCAAAAATTATTGTCCACTGTCACTTCTAAGAACTTTTATCTTTTTTCCAAACTGAGTTTCAATCATAATATAAAAATCTTGAATCAATTTCGCAACTTCATATTTTTCACTCATCAAATACACCCAAGTAGCACGAGAGTAATCATCAACAATAGTAAGAAAATAACGTGCCCCGCAGCTAGAAAAAATATTATTTGGACCCCAAATATCACAATGTTTCAAATCAAATGCACTAGAAGTTTTATTCATACTTAGGAAAAGAATTATGAGGTTGTTTACTCTTAAAACAAACTTGAAAAATCAAAATCGCAACTAGTATCCATTGTACTACCAATAAGTACTCTAGGCAAAGAAGAAGCAACTTTCATAGAAGGGTGACCTAGACGTTTATGCTATAACACACTTTTATTTGAAACAGCTACTTTATTTGCTAGAAAACTAGGAGTACAAATTTAGAAGACATATACTCCATTATTTAATACTCATGCTCCAATCTGGTTCCTCAAAGTATAGTCATGTATAAAGCACGACTTTTTAGTGAAAAACACATTATATTGATGTTGTTTCAAGAGTTGAGACAGAGATAACAAATTGCAAGTTAGAGCGGGAACATATAGAACATTCCCCAAAACTAAATCATCACTTAATTTAATCATTCCTTCTTTTATAGTTGTGCTTTTTCCATTAGGTATCCAACTTGAGGAGATATGTCATACAAATTTGAGAACAAAGAGATATTACTGGACATGTGATTTGAAGCACTAGTATCAATAATCCACTCACTAGAACTGTATGTACCATTTAATTGGTCACGGGTGGAAGTTGAAGCTTCACCAGCCTAAATTGCAGCCATAATCAGTGTCCACTTATTATTTGAAATAATTGATGCACTTGCTTTGTCTATCTTTCCAATATCATGTGAACCAATGAAATACGATCTACTCATATCATGTGAACTATACTGAATAATCTTGTCTAAAGCAAAACAATATAAAATAAATAATAGCACCTGGAGTGCATAAAACCAATATATTACTTTAATGTCTTGAATCAAAATAGTTTGATGGCTTGAATCATGAATTCACAAATATTCAATGATGTACCATAGTATTTGAGCAAAAAAAAAAATTCCATAAGATTCATTATTTTGACTTGTATTGTTCAGCAATAATGAGATTTACCCAACCAAATTAAACTCAACACAATAAGCTCATTCAATATGCAAAATAGTCACGAATCACAATTTTAATCTCAAACTCACCATAATTTTAATCTCAAACTCACCAAAAACGCCGAGAACCAAAAGATGTAGAGTTATCTTATCAGTAGCAAAATAAATGCAAAATAAAATGTCTCAAATAATGAAAGTGTCTGTTAAACCATTGTAATCAATACTAAAAGACCAATTGAATATTGGAATTCACAAATTTTTTTAAAAAAATAATAAAATAAAATAAAAAAAAGAAACCAAAACTTCAATTTCTAACAAATTGCTGAAAGCATATCATCAACAAAAACATATCAATTGAACATAGTAGACGCAATTATTATCGTAACAGAAATTAAAACTTTGAGGCTCACCAACTAGTTTGTCTCAGATATAGCCGCCTTTAAATCTCTAATTAAAATCGATTTCTAATTTTGAAGTGCAAACGAAAAAGCAAACTGGCCTAGCTGGCCTAGCTCTAATACCATGATATACTTTGAAAAGAGATAAAATTAGAGAAACAATTGGCTAAAAAGTTTTGCTTTCATTATATTTCATCATATATATATATATATAGTATATCAAAATAGCTAACCCTAGAGAATATCTATCGTATTTAAATAACCAAATCTAATAATCTAATAATATAGTAAATTCTATGAATTAAATATTACTCATTATAAATTTATATACTCGTGAAGTGAATAAATCCTGCCCAAAAAGAAAAAAACGAGAAGGAATTGCATGCAGAAAACATATTACACATCAAAGTTTTGTGCATATATATTAGAGTTGAAATATCATCCAGTACAACAAGAAATTAACAAGACAGTTTGGTTTTTTTTTTCTTTTTTTGGTTTTTGGGTAAGTTTCTGAGTCTTACTACTAAACTTCATTCATACACTGCAACATTCATTGAGGGTTAATACTCTAAACAGTTAACAAAGGATCACAGTCACCCTTTCCATCTTTTATCTGATTCAGTGAAGATAAGCAGCAGCTTGGTACTGGTAAGCATTTCCGAAGTAGTTTCCGTGAGCAGCAGGAGACATGTTGTACACGCCTGAACCCAAGAGGGATGGGCAATGGTTATCATTGGGGGTCGGATACATGTACGGTCGGTCATACATATACTGTGGATATCTATCTGTTACTCTACCATAAAAGTTCTTGTCAGCGACATTGTTGTTATTGACGAGAGGGGCGTAACTAACACCATTGGCTCGAGGTCGCTTCGGTTGAGGCTTGGTAGTCTCAGTCACCCTTTTCTTATCAGCCTTAGCTTTCTCGAGCTGGATGACCCGTTTTTGAAGCGGGTCTACAGGGTATTGCTCTTCAAGTTTATGCTCCTCAATGCACTTAACTACGGCCTTAAGGGCGGTCAGCTCTCTGTCACTAACATCATTCTGAAATTTGTTCAAAAACAAGGGAGGAAAAGAAGAAACGTCATATATAACTTTTGAATGATGCTAATCACCAATCAACCCAAAAATTTAAACTAGTAGGTTAGAGTAAATTTAATTGTATCGAACTCATGATGACAATAGTGCACAATGTCCTAACTGATGCTATGTTGAATAATGTTAATCACCAATCAACACAAAAGTTTACGCCGAATTATATCAACTAACAATAACAGAAAAAGAAACAACAATAGTTTCACGATGACAATAGTGCACAATGTCCTAACTGATTCAGCTCAGAGGATCTAAGACCTGCATGTTTGATAATTGATACCAACAAAAGAAAAAACCTCAACGAACGATAAATTCAAGTCAACTTTTATCGCCCCAAATGTACACAGCAAGGGTAAAAACCAATATTGTGAGATTACTATTTGTTACCAAAAATAAATACCGGAAGTTGAAGGCTGGGGTTGTTCTGGGTATTGGTGGCTTCAATTGTCGAATGGTGGTTGGGGTTGGTGGCTTTCAATCTGGTGCCTTCTGTTTGGTTGGTTCTTTTTTTTATTAGTTTCAAAGATTTTTGGTTGTTTTGATTGGTTGAAAGCAAGTTCATAAGATGATTATTTTCTAGGAAGCACGAACACTTCTATTTCGACAAAGTATCGTGTTGAACGCGTGTCCGACATTGATACTTCTAGATCCTTTTCAGACACGTGCCTGACACTCAAAAATCCTTGTCTTCCTTTATTATTATTTTTTTTAATTTCAAACACTTCACGGACACACCATGAACACCTCATTTAAGACTTAATTATTTCAAATGGCCGATGATACGACAACGATTGTGTTGGTAGAGGCCGTCGCCGTGGACATCCATCGAAGATCTATGGACTAAAATGAAAAAAAAAAAAGGGAAGAAAAGAGAGAAAATAGAATGAAAAAAAAGTAAATGAAGCAAGAACTAAAATATTTGAGATTGTTAAGGGTAAGCTTATAAATTTTGTTTTGTGTGTTTTTAGAAGGCAAATTTAAAGAATGATGAGATTTTGTTCTTTACTGAATTTAAATAGACTAACATAACTAACAACACAAGTTAACTTCATGTTCATCTTGTTTGAATTATTTTTCATAATTAGTATATAAAATAAAATATTTTGAATTTGATCTTTTAATAATATATCATAATAATAAATAATGTGTCATCAACGTATCATGTCTTGCATTTTAAAATTATGACATGTCTACATGTCCGTGTTCTTGATTCTTAGAATATTTTGATCACATGTTCCTATAAAAAAAATTATTGACCAAATGTTAACCAGAGGTAGAAAGATTGTTAATTTCTGCCCCTATTTTTCTAAACTTTTTTTTTTGTCAGTGTTGAGGTCATTCTCCTGCAGTTTGAAGCCACTGGTATACATCGTTATTAATCCGAATAAAGATTCTAATAGTTAAGATTATTTTATCATGTTCTTGCTCCAGCCTCAATAACCAATATTAGATTATAACATTATTCTTTGATTCAGATCAATAACTAAACAAAACTTAGTGAATATGGAAAAACCTGAGCAGTGGGGGATGCATTTCCAGGTTTGACTGGTGAAGAAACTTTCTTTGCCTCCTTCAGGTAGGACTTCAGCAATGGCACTGGAGAGAACTGCTCAGTCAGTTCAAATGCAAAAGCCAAATTCACTGCATCAATTTGCCTTCCACTGTTAATTAATACTTCGACGACGCCTGCAGAAAGACGAGCAAAGAAACCATTAACAAAAGATTGGAAAGGGACTTCCCCATTTTTGAGATCTCTAGTTTGGTTTGGTTTTAGATTCCTTTGCTTTAATTGGTATCTCTTCTCTTTTGATCTCTTGTATTTTGTTTAAACAGACCCATAGAATGTCTTTCATATTATCAATGAAAAAGTTTTGAATCGGATCGAAAAGAGAAAGGGATCCGAAGGATAAAATTAGTATGTCAAGACGCGATCCATTAAAAATGGAAGACTGACCCGGCATTTTGTCAGATAACCCGAGAGATCGGCATAAATCAGCTGCTTGACGGCGACGGGAGACCATTGGCACAAGTCTGGATAACTCTACATCATTAAAATCGGATGCAATGCGAAAAGTATCCAGAAGCTGCAAAAAGGCATGAGCCTCCAATGAGTTGCCATTACTAGCATCCACGTCAAGAGCATCCAACTTTGGTTTCCATTCTCCAGCAATTTTCTTGGCTTGCACCTTGACTTCAGCAGACATCACTCCAGAAATAGATTCAGCATCCATAGTTTTCAGCAAAATGCTTAAACATTCCATCAACATGATGCAGGTTCGACGTGAACCCAGCAGATCTGAGTTCTTCTTTCCATCCAAGTTCGCGACTTCTCCACTGTAGAAGTCTTCCAAGGAGTCCAAAACCATACAGGCTGGGTTTGCAGCTGCTTTTAGTGCAAATGGAATCTCCTCCCTTATTGCGGCAAGGTTCTTCCGATTATCCGATATAAATTTGTGCAGCCCTGCTGAGTCCATCTCTTCACATAATTGTACTAATTGAGGATATAACTTGACCTCAAAATGCCCACCATCATCAGGTGTATCTTTCAAATCTTCAGAGGTATTTTCACTAGTCAATGAATCAGGTGGTTTATCTACGACACCGGGTTCCTCATTTTTATAGTCATCGGGGCAAGAGGGTGTCCCTAACGCCACCTTTCTATGTTTATCTCGTGCAATAGCAACAGCGTATGTTGCAGCATCTCTTTTCTTTTGAAGACCCTCCAATGAGGCTTGCTCTTTAGCCAAAATAGCAGCTTCTCGTTTTTCTAACATTTGACGGGCCTCTGCTGTTTTGGTCTCGTAGTTCTTTTCTTGGTCTTCTAACTCATCGAAACGCCTCTTCAAGGATTTCTCTAGCCCATGGAAATGTTCTTCAAGTTCTTTCCATTTCATGTTAAGTGTTACAGCTCTGTGACTTTCAAGCTCAGCAAACGCTTTCTGAAGTTGTTGTATCTTAGAGGTTGTAGAGTCAATTAACGTTGCAACTGAATGTGTGACATCCATGGCAAAGGAGCTGAGGGTGATAGGAAGAAAGAGAAAATGTCATTAAGTGTTGAATTGGATATATTAATCCAATTAGGCATATATTACTAAAAAATTACAATAAAAATACCACAATAAGCATGAAACATGTATATATTTAGAGAAAGAGAAAGAAAGAGAGGTAGCTCACACTTGAAACATCAACGATGAAGCGCAATTGACCAAAACAACTTTAAGGTAGACTTTGAATATCCATTAAGACAATCGGTTTAAAATACTAAATTTTCATAGAAATGTGCCACATAACTATGAAAGGAAAACAAACTATACAAATGCATAGGCGGATCAATTTTAGAGTTTCAAGCTGCTTCATAAGTCCCTACAAGAAGAGTAAGTTTGTAGATTCAAAAAAAAAAAAAGAATAAAATGAAGCTTAGAATTTAGTTTTCCAAGCATTAAATACTTTTAAAACGTTAGAAAATTCTTTTTTTATAGAATTAGAAAACTCACTTTCTCATCGAGAGAAATGGAAGCACTTGGAGGGGCACATTATGGCAAATCAATGGTCATTATCGGGAATGTTGAAATATTTTATATTATTTGATGTTATAACTTTTTTTAAATGTATCAATTCATATGTATTTTTTTCTTATTGAAGGATCTACCTTACCTGTAGAATATGGGTGATTCTAAGGTTGGAAATATGGATTAATAATAGAGCTTATTTTTATTCACTAAAAATCGGTATCAAAGCCTATAACGTTTTAGAGGGTTTTCTTAAACCCTAGTTGGAAAATACTTGTGTTATCGTTCATCTCCTTAACAAAGAAATCGCACACTAAAATTCTTTGTCCAGAAAACTCATCTCTTGCCCAGAAAAATTTGCCCAACGTCGGAAACCCACAACCCACGGAGACCTGTGAAGTTCTTGAAGGTCTGCGAAATCCAGACCAGCAAAACCCTGAGACATGCGGAAATCCTCAAAACCCAAGCTATGTGGTTTCGCGTTCTTTTTTGTTCTTCTGGTTCTGGTGTTCAGAGGCTGAGTTAATCCAATTCCTCGGCAGTAGCGTCTGATATAGGCTTTTTGTTATACTTTAATTAACACTTGTGTTCATTATAATATATATAGAGAGACTAGTAAGTTTAAAAAAAAATAACTGACAATATTAAAGTTTATCATTGTTTTGCTTTTTTGTGGACAAATTTCAACTAGGAAAACAAGTGAGTGTTTCTTTTATCACCTTTTTTCGAATATCCACCACCATAAATAGATGATTCGTAACCCGGATACTCAAGCACCAAATTTTCAACGAGTTTTGTCAAGCCTGACAGTCTTCGTCAAAAGGTTCAATTGTCACATAGTTCGGCTCTTCTTATCGCCTGGAATTGTAACAGTAGATTTATTTATCTGTTCCTAGTTATTCTGTGATTTTTTTTAATATGCCAGAAGATAAGTTAGTTATTTCTAAAGATTCAGACCTTCGTAACCTAACAAATATTCAAATTATGACCATAGACTAAATAGGGAAAACTCTCTTGTGGTCCCAAAGTATCTCAATGTTTCTACATGAATAAGAAAAAATTGGTTACATTACTGGTGACAAGATTATGTCCGAGAAGATGAACCCACAGTATGGTGTATGAGATGCTGACAACTCGATGGTGTTGACATGGATGGTGAATTCCATGAATGAAAAAATTCATCAAAACTATATGTATTTCCCGACTACAAAAAAAAACTATGGGAAAGTATTACTAAAATGTACTCATACCTAGAGACCAATCACAAGTGTACAAATTGAAACTCAAATTGAGAAATATTTGTCAAAGAAGAGAATCAGTCACAGAATACATCTCCACCGTGAAAACTTTTTGGCAGGATTTGGATCTGTATGATACATATGAATGAAGTCTACTAAAGATAGGACTCACTACCAAAAGGGAGTGGAAAACGATCATATCTACGATTTTTTTTTTTACTAGTCTTAACGATGTGTTTTAACGATGTGTTTGACGAGGTTTGTACTAGAGTACTTGGTAAGAAACCTCTTCCTACCAAAAATGAAGTTTATTTTGAAGGACGCAGAGAGGAAAGTCGTGCATTTGGTAGAAGAGACGATTGCCAACAAAGTTGTTACAATCCAGCAAGCCTCATGTATGGTGTGATCACTATAATAGACCTCGACACACTCGTAAGACATGTAGCAAAGTTCATGGTAAACCAGAATATTGGAAAAGTAGCAAGCAAGGTGAAAAGTATAATGACAAACTTCATCAACTCCCAACACTGCTGCCAATATAGCTGAAGCAAGTGCTCTAAGTCGATCAAAAATTCACCAACTTCTAAAACTGCTAAAGACCACGTCGTCATCTGGTAATCCAAGTGTTTCCTTGGAGTAATCAAGAACTTTTCCTATAGTCTTAACTTGTCTCAACTTATCTCCTTGGATCATTGATTCTAGAACTACTAATCATATGACTAGCTCTTCTCAAATCTCTACCTCCTATAGTCCTTTATATTCAAATGATAGAATTAGAACAGCATATGGTAGTTTTACCTCTATTACAGGAAAAGGAACTATTTTTCAAATAAAAACCTAACTTTGACATTTGTCTTACATGTTCCAAAATTAGCTTGAAACCTATTATCTTATGTAAGCTTTCTACATATTCTAATTGTCTTGTTATTTTTATCCTACTATTGTATCTTTCAAGATCAGAAGTCGAGGGAGACGATTGGACGTGCTAGGATGCTTAAAGGTTTTATTATTTTGAAGAGGATCCCACTGGTGAAAAAAAGACTCAGGATCTAAGTAGTTTCAGTTCTTCTTCTGTTCTAGAAACTATGTTATTTTTGTATGGTATCGTGATTAGGTCATCCAAATTTTCATTACTTAAAATATTTGTTTCCATATTTGTTTAAAGGGATTGATTTTCTAAATTTCATTGTGACATATTTGCAAAAAAAATCATCAACATACAAATTTGTCAAAACCATACAAGACCTTTAAACATTTTTATTTAATTCATAGTGATGTTTAAAGTCCATCAAAAGTTTCAAATTATAATGTAAAAAAATTGTTTGGCTAAAAATCAGTTTCAAACTAAAATAAGCATTACACACCGACAATGGAACTGAATATTTCAATGAATTTTTGGACAATTTTTTTAAAAGTAAGGGGATAAACCACCAATCTACATGTAGAGATACTCCCAACAAAATGGAATTGTTGAAAGAAAAAATTGATATTTCATGGAAGTTACTAATGAAATTATGATTTATATGCATGTTCCTAATTATTTATTAGGTGATACAATCCTTGCAGCTGCTTATCTTATTAATAGGATATCTTCGAAAAGTTATCATTTAAAACTCCTCTTAGTCAATTTAAAAGTTTCTTTCCTAATGTTAGACTTTAGACTCACCTAATAATTAGAGTTTTTGGAAGCATTGCTTATGTTCACCTACCCAATTTTTCTCGGTCAAAACTTTAACTTTGTGTAAATGTATTTTCTTAGGGTATGCCTCAAATAAGAAGGGGTATTATTGCTTTAATCCCTTAAACAAAAAAATACTTTGAAAGTTTGGATGTAACATTTATTGAGAACAAATCCTTTTCTAAACCAAATTTACTTTAGGGGAGCATTCTAACCTAGAAGAAATTTTAGTCGGGAAGAAATGAATGCCCTAAAATAGAATTATACATGAAAAATAGTAGAAAGACCAAAAGACACGAAAACAGTTGAATGTAAATGGGTATTCACTGTAAAATGCAATGCAGATGTCAATATTGAGAGGTATAAAGTCAGACTTGTTGCTTAGGGCTTCACTCAGACCTATGTTATTAACTACGAAGAAACATTTGCCCTTATTGCTAAGATTAACTCGACTCGAATTTTTCTTTCTATCACTGACAACTCTGAATGGCCTCTTTATCAACTAGATGTGAAGAATGCACTCCTCAAAAGAATCTAGAAGAAGAAGTGTTTATGAGTTTGATGCCTACATTCGAAATGAAACTTGGAGCTAACGAAGTTTGCAAACTAAAAAAAGTTTTATATGGTCTTAAATAGTCTCCTAGAGCATGGTTTGAACAATTCAAAAAAGTTATAGGTTCTCTCAAAGTCAAGCAGATCATACCATCTTCTTCAACTATACTTGTAATAACAAAATTGTTGTCCTAAGTATATATGAATGAAATAATCATTACAAGTAATGATGAAGCAGGAATAAATGAATCGAAGAAGAAACTAGCTTTGAATTCCAAATCAAAACCTAAAAACTTTGAAGTATTTCCTAGGGATGGAATTTGCCAAGGAATTCTTGTCAATCAGAGAAAATACATTCTCGATTTACTCAAAGAGAGAGTTAATGGAATGTAGAACAACAGAAACTCATATTGAATCAAATATGAAATTGCAAGAAGCAATCCAGGAAGAGGTGAAAGATAAAGAACGATACCAAAAACTTGTGGGAAGACTTTTTTATCTATCACACACGAGACTAGATATTGCTTTTGCAGTAAGTATGGTCAGCCAATTTATGCATGTCCCAGGACCGAGACATATTGAAGCAATTTATAGAATCCTGAGATATTTGAAGGAGACTCCAGGAAAAGGCATATTGTTTTAGAAACATGATGATTTTGAAATTAAAATTTACACAGATGCTGACTCAGCAGGAAGTACTACGATAGAAGATCTATGTAAGGGTATTGTTCCTTTGTTGGAGGAAATCTTATTATTTGGAGAAGTAAAAAACAAGTATGATTGCCAAAAGTAGTACAGAGGCAGAATTAAAAACATTAGCTTTTGGCATTTGTGAAGGTATCTAATTAAAGAAGCTCCTAAAGGAACTAAATATCACATAAGTAAAGCATATTCGAGTTTATTGTGACAATAAAGTTGCAATCTCCATTGCTCATAACTTAGTTCTTCACGACATAACAAAACACATTGATTGACATACATTTTATAAAGGAAAAATGTCATGCAAGATTAATCTACATTCGTTGCTTATCTACAACAAATGAAATTGCCAATATTTTGTCAAAGGGGCTTCCAAAGTTACAATTTGACAGACTCGTTGACAAGTTGCTATGGCAAACATCTTTGCACCAGCTTGAGAGAAGTGTAGAAATATTTTATTTTATTTGATAATATATTTTTTTCCTTAAATGAATTATTTCATATGTATTTTTTCCTTATTGAAGGATTTACCTTATTTGTAGAATAGCGTTTTTCCCTATTTAAAGAGGGTGATCGTAAGATTGAAAATATCTATTAATAATAGAACTTATTTCTATTCTCGAAAAATCGAGAGGACTAAAAGTAATTTTTTAGGCATAAAAAATAAGACCTTTAATTTGACTATTTTTTATTTATTAACAATAAACAACACTTTTATTGAAAGATGAAAGAAAAAAAAAAAGTTATTGCTCAAAAATACAAACTCCACGGAGAAGTGGCAACATGAAAGAAAAAGAAACAACAAGAATACAAAATTACGAAGAATTAATAAAGCATGCTGATTTGAACTAATATCATAAAGTGAGATCCCTCAAAAGATTAGGAAAGAGCGCACCAGAAAAAAGACTCAAGAAGAATAGAATCAATAGATCATTTCATTTACAGATTTGGTCATTGAACTTTTAGGTTTTAGCTTTTGTTAATCTTGGTCTTCATATTTTAATTGGTCATTTATCTTTTAATTGGTCTTCGGTCTTTTTCTAAATTTTTTCCTAAGAACTTTCAAAAATGAAAGAACATAAAAACAAAAAACAAAAAAAAAAACCACAAAAGAAAGGAGGCAGCCTTAAAATCAGCCTCCAGACAAGAAGAATAACACCTAGAGAAACTTTTTCACAACAGTTTTTCAACTTTCGCCATATGCTCCTAAATTTAGTTGGAACACCGAACTTATCTATTGAATTGTTCTTATTACCTAGTTTCACCAAACTTGTGTATGTCTGACCTTATTGCATTTAATCCAACACTTCAATCTTTCCACACAAAATGGAAGGAGGAAATAACAACACAGGTACAAGCATGCATAAACATTTTCCCAACGGAGGCATTCAAAATGAGTTCCTACATTCTGAGTTGCCAAATTCATGATAACTTATTAAAAACAATAAAACATAGTCCACTGTTCATTTCAACGAGCTTGAAAGTGGTAGCAGGACAAATGGTAGATACAACACTCAGGAGGGTGTTGAATAATAAAGAAGAGAAACAAATTGAAAATGAAAATGTTAGTTGACATAATTAAATTTACTCCAACCTATCAGTTTAAGCTTTTAGGTTGATTGGTGTTTTAACATAATTCAGCAAGAAATCAGAGTAGGGGTTCAACTTTTGGGTTGATTGGTAATTTAAGATAAATTAACAAAAATTTACAAAAATGATCGGTTCACTTAGGATAATAGTTCTTAACCTGTTTTTGCTTAACAAAAATCAGAAAATTCACAACAAAAATAAACTCCATTTTTAACTCTCGATACAATGATTACCCTTCAATGTTGAATATTCTCTACTTCATTGTCAACAAGACGCACATAAAATCTATCAGTTTGGCTTCCTATATACATGATTTTTTTTTTTTTATCTTGGTTGATTTGTCTGGAGCTTTTATCGTTCATTCAATTCATTTGATCTCCTGAATTTCTACTCGTTATAGACACTTAACGGAAGATGATTGAGGTAATTGTAACATATAACAACCTCTGCTGCTACATATGAAAATTGAAACAAAACTGCAGGCAGAAACTGCCTTCTAAGCTTCTCATCGATCAAGACCGCTCGATGGATAAAACAGACCCGAATTAAACCTTCTTTCAGATCCTACTTTTATATATCCATGAGTGGTCAGACGAGCTTGCACATATCTCGACTATTCTCACGACAAATAACATCTGATCCTACGACATTTTTGAATGTCAAGATAACTCATAGGAAATTAATTCCTAAGTGGTCACCATGAATTCAACTAACAATCTTTTAGTTTCATTTTTATTATTTTGACCACTACCCTACCAAGGGTGGTTACTAGTACTTTCAGATCCTAGGTAAAAAATGACTGAAATGCCTAGAAACCAGAAGAGATTCAAACGAGCTGAAAAGGGGAAATTACATTTCAACTAATTTGGTATTTTTAAGCTTGACAGTAAACTACCCTTCCAAATTACCGTCTCTCAGCACGTGACAAACTAAACCCAATTCGGAAAAACAAAGCAAATAGATCATCAAGCACCATCAAACAAAAGCCCATCCTAAGAAAACGCAGTAAACCAAAGTTAAATCCTCGAGAAAAAAAATATTCCCCACAAAAGCGTCGACAGTGAAGCAGAGAGACACTAAACAAAACCGAATTCGAACAAAACAAGCAAATAGACCTAAAAACACAACAAAAAATGAAAACCCCTCCTCAGAAATGCAGTAATAGCTCAAATTCATAAAAGGGTCACCATATTAGAATCCTCGAGAATAAACATTCCCCACAGAAAACGTCAACATTGAAGCAGAGAAGACAGTAACAGCACAAAGAACAAAAACCCCAGTATAAACTAAACCTATTCGAACAAAACAAACCAAGTAGATCCCAAAACACCACCAATCACAAAACCCATCCTAGAAAACGCAGTAATAGCTCAAATTTGAAAAGAAAGGACTCCATAAACGACCCCTCAAAAACAAAAACAAAAACAAAAAACGTGAACAGTGAAACAGAGAGACAACATACGGCGAAAAGAACAAAAACCCACAAAGAATTGAAAAACAAATGGATCTAGAAGGGTAAGAAAAAGGAGAAAAATGGATTACCCGATTGATGGAGCGAGAGATGCAGTAGGAATTACTCCGAAGTCTGCAAATAAATGCTTGACCTAAGACGCTAAATACAAACATCCAAACGAGAGCGAGCGAGGAAGAGAGAAAAGAGAAGAGGGGAAGAAAAATGAAGGAAAGAGGAAAGTGGATTAGGGACAATGAAAAGTATTTATTGCAGGCACTGATGTAAGGCACCCACTCTCTCTCTCTCTCTTGCCTTTTTTCGAGCACTCCCGTTTTTTTTTTTATATTTCCCATCCCCTCCTCTTTCAAAATAACCTTTCTCTTCTTCACTCTTCCCCTGTTTCCTTTTCAGGTAAAAAAAGAATCTAATGTTTCCCCATATTTTACTCAACCATGTAATAACAAAATTTAACAAAAAAATAAAATACAAATAAAAACAAAAATCATCCAAGTCTAATAGATGGCAAGTGGCGAGCAATATCTTTAGGTATCTTTTATATCTACGGTCAAAAAAAAAAAATATATATATGTATATATATAGTATGTCTAATTATAACGAGTTTAATCATAACGCCTTAACATACTTTAAATACTTAAATGTATATACGTAGGTCAAACTAACATCGTGAACATTATTGGAGTAGACTTTCGATGCACTTCGAGAGATAATATTGCTGGTGCATATATACTATTAAGATACATGACCCATCAAATTAAACATGGGGATGAACTATTCTAAACGTTATCTTACTCTAATCGAATAGCCCAACCTAACCGCTAACAAAGCTTCCCTTAGTCTGTTAGTTTTATCATCAATCATCTACAGATGAATAAACATGAATAATAGATCATCTAACCTTAGAGGGAAACAAAAGAGCGTAAAACACCAACAAAAAAAGAGTGCACCATCATCGGCACCAAAATTATCTAAACGCGATTCAGACGAGTCAAATAAAAAAATAGGCATAAAAGGAATTGGCTTTGAATCAGACCAATTGCCAAATTGGTTTAACTGGAAATTAGGTTTGAATCCAAAATGGAACGAGTCTGGCATAATTTATTGGTTTAGTCGAAATCCAAACCCGTTCAATCCAACCAGTTTAGTATTTTGTCCAGATCAAGTGAGCTTCATAACAGTCTAATAAGTCAATCACATGTGTACTATTTTTCAATGTCTGAAGCTCAAACAGTTGTCACTTGTCATGGTCTCTCTTCATACACCAAACCCAACAAACCCCAGCTGATCTTTATTTTCCTGACATTTTCTCGAACGAAGCTCTTTCTTCATGACTTGTCTTCGATGAACTCTGACTTATCTGGCCAGATTCTTGATTGTCATCGTCATACGCGCCTTATCTTTCCTATTCATCGTCTTTCTCTTTAGAGAACTCAATGTCTAAACTCGCCGAAATTTCTTCCCATTTACCATCCTTTCCTTACTTTTTGCATACAACCACTAAACTTTCCCTATCTAAGGGCATTGCCCTTTTGCCTAGATTAAGTTTCATATGCTTCTATCTTTTAGCGATGACTAGCTAGAATCCATTTTTCTTTAATCAATGACTTTGTTCTTACTTCTTCGCAACGATTGTCGGAGCGAGGCCACCCATACTTCAACATTTCACCTTGATCGCATCCATTACCTCGACGAACTCTCAACAACTTCTAGCACCCGAACTTCGAGAGTTTCACTAGCCGCCAACTTTCGCTCGCTAGATAAATTCTCGCTTACTTATAGAAGGAGGCATCTCTCTTTTGATGAGAGGGATAGGAAGAACTTCGTACCCCAAAAGAAGCTATGCCCTTTAATGATTATTTTATAAGATTTATGCTTGAATTATATTTCTTACTGATTGTTTTAAATGAAAAGTACTTAAATTAATTACATGCCCTTATTATGTCTTTGGTGTTGTATTCACATGCACTATAGTTAAAGACTACAGTTTAGACCATGATTTAGGTAGGGTCTTTACTTTTAGGTCATTTTTGTTTTACAATATGTCGTTATTAGATTATTAAAATTGTAATTTCATGGTTACCGGGTTATACAAATATGTCGTTAGAGCTCTACTCTTGTCGACATAGAGTGATTATTTTGAGTGACTACAAATGAGTTATTATTTTAAGTTATTAAAATTTTGAGTTTTAGTTAATAGTTCGTTTAGATTATGCAGATTTGTATAAAGGGATTATAAACAATAACTTGTTTGAATGTGGTTAGAAATGAATGATTAGAAATGAGTGGTTATAAAAATGAGTTATTAGAAATGAATAATTAAAAATAAGTGATTATTTTTAATGAGTAAAATTTGAATGTGATTATTTTTAAATATTTAAAATAAATTCTTATTCTAAATACTTTTAAAAATTTCATCCAAACAAATTTGTAACCACAATCACTAATTCTCTATAATTAAGATAAATTTTCATTATAAATACTAATTTTAAATATTTTAAAATTTCAATCCAAATATCCCTCCCTACTTACTAGACATAGGTGTTGATAAAGACAACATAAACATCCAATTATCCACTTTAAAAAACAAAAGAAAAGTCAATTATCCTCTGCGAACCAAATAAATAAATAAATAAATAATTACAAAAATAAAACAAATAAAATCGTTGTTTGGTAGCTCTAACCAGAATTTTCTTTTTTTTTTTTTTTTTTTGATAGCTAACAAGAACAAATTGGATTCGGTAGGTTAGTTTTTTCCCTAAAAAAGCATGCAATTTTGTTTTTATTTGGTTCCTAAAATTTTAAAAATATCTATTAAATTTTTGAAAGTTTCCATTTATGTATAATTTTTATCTTTAGTCCTACCTCACAATTTTGCTTAACCTTTCTAGACATTGGTAGAAACCGGACTTTTAGTGACGGACATATGTCGACATCAAATATATTTGGTGTCGGTCAGACGACCGTCATTAATACTGGTGTCATTAAAGACATTTAGTGACGGGCAAAAACCGTGACCAAAAGTCTTTGGTGTCACGCAATATGACAGACACCAAAGGCATTTGGTGTCGGTAAAGCCTTTTGAGTCGCTCATTGGTGTCGGTCACACCGACACCAAAGGTAATTTGGATCTGTTTTTTATAAGGGTAATGGTGTCTGTTTTTTTAAAAACACCGATCTTTGACCGACACCAAATATATGTGTTTTTAAAAACATTTTGGATTGACCGACTCCATTTCATTGATTTGTAGTAGTGAGAAGATACAAATTTTTATTTTTTAAACGTGGTTCTCTAAAAGGGAAAATGGTTTGAAAGTGGCAACACATATTCATTCGACGATTGAATTGGAACAACATCAACGACAAGTATTTAGATCTACAAAATCACCAAAACTAAATGAACGAGTGTTCAACAGAAGTATTTTCACGTAGAACATAGCGAACATATTTTTTAACCTTTTATTAATTTTTGTATTTTTTGTTTGAGAAAAATTTTACTCTTATTTTTCAAAACTTAATATATCCATTTTTTTATGGAGTTAAAAATTGTATTTTTTCAAAAGGAAAAGTTTTAGCTACAAAATCATACACTTGTTATTTTTGCCATTTTTATGTAGCTCGTCTTCGTCCCCTATAGTAGTTTGCTCTATAATGCCTCCCTTAACTAAGTAGCCTAACATTTGTTAACCTAGAAATCCAACAAAGAAATGCAAAAAAAGCAACTCTTTAGCTAAGTAGGATCAGTAAAATAATGAAAATGAGAAATTATTGGGAAAAACAATGATGACAAGTATTAATGATGACTTTGATAACAATTTTGGCAAAAATGTATATAGTTATGGCGAGAAAAGTGACAGAACACATCGACTTCATAATCAAATCGAACGAAAAAACACGTAAACGAAATGGAATACGTAAACATTATAAGCATATCATGACAGGAAAAGCCTTTAATGATGGGCTATCCGTCATCGTAGACTTTTAATGTTGTGCTAATTTATTGAACGACGAGCTCCAATTATCGTAGACCTTCCATGACATGCTCTCTTTTAAAACAAGAAATCTTTGATGACTCTTTGACAATTGTCATTAAAAAACGCATCTCATGAAAAATTGCCTGTCATAGAAGATTTGTATTAAAAAACAAAAATCTTGTCTTCCATATTAGATCATTGTTTTTTAAGTTCAATAGTGTCTATCATTGAAGCCCTGATTTGTTGGAGTGGTTGCTCTACATCTCCTAGAAGGTAAGGTTTTTTCTTTAACTTCAAAGGAAGAACAAAATACAACACACTCTCATGCAAACCAAACGTGAATTTGAGATTTGAAATTGCATACATATTTAACCAAATTTAAAGACTATATATGCAAAATGTGAATCATCCATGTGACGCTATTTAAATGGTTGCTTAGGTTGATACTCGAAAATGAGTGAGTTGTAACCATATAGGTGTTGGGAAAACCCTCCATAATTACCACAATAATAAACATAGATATAACCGATAAATTAAACGAAAAAATAACAAAATAGAACACAAGAATTTATGTGAAAAGACTTCAAAATCGGAGAAAAAATCACGAAAAAAGGAACTTTCACTATGTGAAGAATTGCTACAATCACAAATAATTCTCTCCCTTACCCCAGATAAATAAATACTCTATTCAAAGCTTATACTACTCAGACTATTTGCCCAGTCTCTACAAGATAATACAAAATGAATTTAATTAGAGTCATTAAACCAAGTTGAAAGTGCTTCTGACTCGGATGTCTTGAATCCAAGGTCTCATGCTTCTTTTATAGTGCTTGGAACACACCGGTTCTTCGCATGTTTTCGATGTGGAGAATTTCTTTTCTAATATATTGTCAAAACCCAACAAATTCTACCTTGGCGAGATATTTAAAGAATCTGCCTGTGTTGCTGCAACATTGTCTTCATCAACAATCTTAATCTTCTATCTCTGAGAACTATACCATACTCCACCATAAAAGTATACCACTTGAAATCTCATATTCCAAGATTTTTCTTCTTCGTTACATGTTGATTGAAATTATGGTGCAACTTCCACATACTTGGCTTACTTGAAAGTTCTTCAACCACCAACATAACTTCCACCACACACCTTGCATAATCGCCAAGTCAATGTTTGTGTACAAACTTGTGGAACCACTGACATCACATCCTCTATCATGGCAAATCGGATATACCATGAGGATGATTTCCTTATTTCTTCATAGGAAGTCACCATCCCTTCTAGCAAGAGAGATCGCGTCAGCATCTGAACCCGAGTCCTTTGATGAACTTATTCTGTTAGGATAATTTTCTTTCATGTGACCAATATGTTTGCATTTCAAGCAACATTTCTTATGCACATAGTCTCTCTTCTTTTCTTAATTTGACATTTTAGAACCTCTGCTAAAATTACCACTAGACTCTACTAAATCATCATCACCGCTTAATATTATTATTCTAGTGGCACCACAGCTTGGTCTTCTCTTCGAATCCTTGTGTAATCTAAATTGAACCAACACATCTCGAACTTTTACTTGCCACAAGCTGCCGATCATCCTTTCATCAAATTTCTTCATGTAACTCTTCAATGTACTCGTTAAATTAAAGTTGACATATCTCCTTCACTCATAACAAATCAACAAATAGCAAACAAGACTATTCACCAAGATGTAGTTCGTTTCAAGAATTCTTTTCTAATGTGGAAGTTTAGACAAAGCTGCAACCCGAGAGCATACTCATAAATTCAAAAAATTATGAACCTAAAACTCTGATATCATCTGTTGGAAAAAACCTTCATAGATTACCACAAGAATAAGCAGAAATATGACAGAGAAATAAAAGGAAAAACAACAAAATATAACACAAAAATTTAAGTGGAAAAACTCCAAAATTGAAGAAAAAACCACAAACAGAAATAATTTTCACTATGTAAAAAATTGTTTCAATAACATAGAATTCTTTCCCCGACTCTTCACAAAACACTCTCTTTAACACTTATACTACTCACACTCTTTACCATACTATTCACAAAAGAATAAAAAAGAAATTTAACTACATTCAGTATAACGAACTAAAAGTGTTTCTAACTGAGATGCCTTAAATCCAAAGTCTCATGCTCATTTTATAGCGCTAGGAGCACATCACTTATTTGCATATTTCTGTTGTAAGAGAATTTCTCTGCTAATATATTGCCAAAACCTAACACTGGGTTGGTAAATGAGTTAGATAGTTAAATATAGTGATCAAAAAAATAAAAAATAAAATAGAGGACATCCATACTCATTTAAATTCAAGAGATGATAAATCATACGATAAATTAAAAAAACAAAATGCACGTTTTATAACAATTTTTTAAAATCATATATTTATGGCTTTTTTTTTTTTAAGAATATATTTATGGTTTTAGTTTTCAATCATAATCAAACTCAAATCAAAAGATAACGTAAAAAGAAAGCGTCAGGAAAGAAAATATATGTTTTATGACACTTTTATAGAATCATACTAGTTTTCGATCTTAATCTAATTTTGAAAAATATTTTTTTAATTTTAATTTTGATAATTATTTTTACACATTTTCCCATTTTCTCCCACCCTTTTCCTACGTAATCAAACCCCTAACTTTAGGTTTTTACAAAGTTTTGTGTCATCCTCTCATGTTTTATTCTTTGAAGGTAACATTATTCATTGATGTGACGACACACTGGAGGAATTTTTTCAGGTTATACTTTATATATTTGTTCATATTAGTATAGTTAATTCCTCGACTAGTAAATTGTTGTTGAGAATTAACTAATATTTCTAAGTGTAAGTTGGTTTATCTTTGAAACTTTTGACTAAGTATACGATGGATTAATAAGGAGAAGGTGTACAGAAGGGGTATGTGACAATAGTTTATAGTCTACATGTTTTAGTTGACTTGGAGGTTAAGGTTTGTATTCTTCTATCAATCTTTCATAAGTTTTACAAAAAAAATTTATTATCACCGAAAAGGTTTAATACCAATAGAGGTGATTATCATCTCATTTAAACCCATAATTTTTTCCCTCTCTTTCCCATAAGGGACAATTTTTTTTTTTGAACAAAAACAAATCATCCACTAGCCCAAAGCGACAACGTCCTTACACTCTTCCTCAATAAATGAAGCAATCAAAGGGGAGAGAAAACCCCTCCAAAAAACATGAGACTAAACTCGCAACCAGAAAAAATTAATAGAAAAAGAGGTACCACAAGAAACAGCATTACGAGCAAGCAGATCAGCAACTTGGTTACACGATCTAAGACAATGGGAAAAAGATAAATTCCCCAACAACAGGATAAAGTCCCTAATATCAACGATAATGTTGTTGAACTCAGTCAGATCCGACGAACCTGCCACAATATCATCAATAACAGCTAAAGCCTCAGATCGATTAGGATCAAAGGTATCAGCCTATCTCCACTCCTCAAGATCTCGCTACATCCCTTAAGGATTGCATATGCATTCATCTGTTTGGCACTCCACTCATGTATGACATGCTCAGAACCAAGCAAGATCGGAATGCCTTTCGAGTCCCGAATCAACCATCCAACTTCTCCAATGCTCGAATCTGGATTCCAAGAAGCATTGACGTTCATCTTCCAAGAGCCCACTAGAGGAGGCTTCCAAGCACAAATCACAATCTCTGGAGGACTCTTCGAGAAAGATCCACCTGCCAAGGAACCAAAAAAAGAATAAAAAGCTTTTAAAATAACATTAGGAAGATTTTCAGCAGGTTCTTTGCCCTGGTTATGAAAAACAATATTTCTGAAGTGCCAGATTCCCTAAAGCACGATAAGAGCCTTTACTCGTTTAGAGCAAGGGGGCCCTTTCACAAAGACCCTGCCAAAAACCTCCCTTGAAAGAGCACCACAAAAGAAACTAGAGAAATCAGACAATTTAGGGAATAAAATCTGCCAGCATTGAATCACCCTCTTGAAACCTTTAATCAAGTGCACATGACTCTCTTTCTCTTTTTTGCAGATCACACAACAGGTATCAATATCAATGCCTCTCAAATAAAAATTTTCCTTTGTGGGAATTCCATTCATAATCATATTCCTAGCTCCGATTTTTACTTTGTGGGGGCAGTTAAGAGACCAAAACTTTTTCGAAAGGGATATAGAAAAGTCTCGATTAGAGGTCGAAGCCTCGTTAACACTCCCCACCCCCTGCAAGAGCATAAACGCTTTTAACAGAGAATTTTCCTTTAGGATCTTTAGCCCAAATAATTTCATCCTTAGCATTTCGACAACCGAGAGGGATCTTCAAAATGGAACAAGCCGCATCCTTCGGGAACGTTTCAACAATCGTCTACACATCCCAAGAATGGTTGACTATCAACTTCGCGACCTTTTTATCCATCCAACTTGAAGGGATGTCGAGCATCCCATAAATCCCATCATACCCCATCCAAGGGTCTCTCTCAACACTGATTTGCATTCCATCGATACCCCTCGAGAAATAACTTTTTCCCCCATGCAATGCTTTTCCAAGTATAAGACGCATTATTTGAAGCACGAGCATTTAGAAAATCCCCATCCTGGAAGAATTTACCCCTACGAACTTTGAACAGATCAGAATTGTTATTCCTAATTAATCTCCAGTCATGCTTAGCCAGAAGAGCTTGGCTGAAAAGATTTAAGTTTCGAAAGCAAAGCTCTTCAGCCGCTTCGCAGTCCCTAGCTTTTTCTAACTGATCCAGTGTGTCTTTCCACTTTGACAATCTGACGACTCCCCCACCAGAATTTGGCAAACATTCGATCATCCTTCCAGCTATCCTCAATACTTTTTCTGCACTTCTCAAAGTTGGTCCAACTATTCTCGAATCTCATAGGTTTTCGATTAGACTTCCAACACTTCCCCTCCGTAAAGGTCCTGTTGAAAGAAGCTAAAATAGGTCTATGATCCGATGAATAATAATTTAAATGATCCACAATAATTCTATCCACCAAATTAATAGAAGACGGAGAAGCGAAATACGTGTCCAGGCGGCATCTAGTGGTCAATGGAGCATTCTTCCTCTTGATCCACGTGAAAGAATCACCCTTCCAGCCAACATCAATCAGCAAACAATCGTCAATTGCTTCCTTCCATACTCATCTTGCTCTGATCCACCCCATAAAAGTATTATTGATAATTTAAAGTCTCATCTAATGATCCAAGGAAGCTCAGAACAATCATTTAATCTCTTGAGTAAATCCCAAGAACCTTTCCTTTTACTAACATCGGGATTACCATAGAACCCCGTGAATCTCCAACAAAATTCCCTCTCTTTGATGATCGAGTCAATGTGGCCAGAAGAGAAAGAAGTAATAGTCACAGTTGAAGTATCATTCCAAAGAAACATAAGCCCCCCCCAATAGCCCCATACTAGGGACAAAGAAGTAGGAATCATACCCTAAATGAACTTAATCTTCGAAGCCATCTTTTTGCAACATTTGGTTTCATATTAAAAAAATTAAATGCGACCTAACTTTCTGCACTTCATGGCGAAGTTCTTTTAACGCCCAGAGATTTCTCAACCCCCGGACGCTCAAGCATAACGAATTCATGGCGTCCGGCTGCTCCCCAGCCGATGGTGATATTCCATTAATCAGGCCAATGTATTCTATTTTACTTTTCTTTGTTTTAGTCTCCTCCTACAATCCTTCCCTCTAGTGTTTAGTCCTAGCCAACGAGTCACCCAGCTTTTCCTTGGCTTCCTTGAAGTTCCTAGCATCCATTTCCTTTTTTTTTTCCCATGTATCTTCCCTTCACCAATTCTTTTACCACACCCTTCATAGTTCATTGTCTCAATAAATCCTTTTTCCACTTGAGATTCCTTCATTATGAAGCTTTTTGGTTCAGCTTCTTCCCTTTATGGCTCTCTCCATACTTGCAATAACCCCCTGACTCCAAGAATTTTTCCCTTTTCCCTCTACTTCTGGCCTTGGTAATTGGACTCTACAGTTGTCCCCAAGGGTGGAGTGTTTCCCCCAACGTGTTTCCAATGTGATCTCCACAATTCTGCCCAACACGAATTTTGAAAGCAAAATGACCTTTTACCCTCTGAATTTCAGCCCAATTGTCCTTCAACACGACCTTCTGTTTTCCTTTAAAAAAACTAGTTTCACTTGTTTCTTCAATTAAGCCATTTCCCAGGCCTATCTCAAATTTTCCTTTACTAGCCTCTTCCAGCCCATCTTGCTGCTCTCCATCCCTCAGATTTTAAGGATATGCATCTTGAAAGCTTCTATATTCACCACTCTTTCATACAACACTTTGCATACAATGGGCTTTATGAAGCTCTCTTTCAACAACGTCTATATCATCATCATCTGCCTCGTGAGCTCTTCTTCTTTCCCTCTCTGACAAATTAAGTCTTTCCAGCCTTAGAATAAAACTGTTGTTGTCCATTTCAATAACTCTCAAACCCAAACTTTTAGCCTCCACAGCTTCCAACCCACCTGTCCTGAAAACTTCCAAGAGCAACACCTCTAGAAAAACTCCCAAGCACCAACAATGGTGCCCCTACCTCAGCACCTGCTGACCAAAAGTCCACAGAAACTCAGAGAGTTTTGGGGCCACTTTCAATCAGGATTAAAATTAGAGTTGGTTTTATTCTCATATGGGACAAGTTGTTGTATACCAACTCTATGTTTTGATCAAGATTATTGTTAGAAACATTGAAATGATATGCAACATTAAGAAGGTAACTATATAACACATGTTATATATAATTCTTGACATCTATTGAGATATGGGACTAAAGTTTGTTAGTTTATTAAGTCTTGCAGCAAAGTTATAGTGATGAAGTATACATATATTAACTATACATATTTTTCTTTTTTTTATATATAAATAAATTAGTGGCAAAAATTATGTACATTTTCTATCGAGTGTTATGGTATTTTTAGGATACAATCACATTGTTTAAAGTAATATTAAGATGATTACATATCTAATAATGATTTTGATAAAAGTTCTTATGTCGTATTAAATTTAGGGATGATTTAATTTTAAGAGTCGTGTGTGCAATAACAAGTACAAACAGAAATGAATTATCTACCACAACAGCCATATGTACTAGATATATATAACTAAAATGAATTGTCATATTTACATATTGAATGATTATAAAAAAAATATCAAGATCAATTATTTTCAACCATAATGTTACAAGTGTCATGAAACTTTTTTTTTGTTATACATATAATATTCTCATTAATTAATTATACATTCTTACCATATTAGTGAGGAGTATGTATTAATAAGATACACAAAGTGGATTTAAGTCTACTATTATGCTTCTTCTTTTTTACATATTAATGAACTATGATTTTGTTTCTGGCCATGAAAAAGATGTTTGCGATTCGATAATTCAACTCAACTAAATAAAGTATATGACTCGAGTTAGATTCCTAATAAATCGAACCCCAATCATGTACGTACCTATTAAGAATTGAAAAACAACAATAACACATTATAGTCACATCATACAATATTTGTCGAGAAAATCTTCTCTACACATGAATGTAACGAAGAACCATACGATTTGTCTATGTGAAATCATTAGAACCACACGAATCTATATATATTAGGCTAAATCATCAAACATACCCCCAAAATTTGGGGGTTTTGTCAACATTGCCCATAAATTTTGAAAATTTTCAAAAATACCTCTGAACTTTACCAAATGTTTAAAAATAACCTTATCTTTAAATTTGGATTGAGAAATATCTTTAAATTTGGATGGAAATTGTTAAAGTTTGATTTAAGAAATGCTCTTGAACTTTAAAAAGTTTCAAAATTATTTTTGGTTTTAAAAACTATTAAAAGCATCTTCACCATTATGTTTTGAATGAAAAAATGTTAATAGTTTGTTTGAATAAATATATCATTGACGGTTGAGAAATATTAAAAAAAAAAAAAGAAGAAAAAATTATGACTCCAAAATGATTATTTTCTTTTTCACTTCATGCATTTTTTTTTTCTTATGACAATAAATATATATAATTTGAAAGTCCGTAGTCATCAACTAAGCTCTAGAAATTTAAAATTCATAACCTTAACCATCTATTAATTTATAAAATATGAAACAAGATTAAATTGTTGTTGGGATGATTTTTTTTTTTTTTAATAATTGTTGGAATGAGTTTGAAAACCTGAATAGGGTAGGCTCGAGTAGAGATTTATTCACATTTTTAAATTTGAATGATTACTTTATTATTATTTTATTTTGTAAGATCGATTTTTAACTTTGAATTATTTAACTTCCTAAATGTTTGAATTTAATATCAAACTTTAGAGATAAATAATAAATTGGCTTTATAATCACTTTCAAAATAAGATTATGTGCTTAATATTGCATCAAGATTGTCCCTAAGGGGCCCATCGGTTGAGGTGTGAGGCATTTTAGGCATAATTTCTCAAGCATCTAGGATTCGAGATCGTTGAGAATGCTTACAATATAAAACTCTTGAAGTATCTAGATTTTGGCCTTGGGACGTGGTATTAAACCCTGGATGAAGTGATGCTTATATGCCAACATAGGTAGCCTGATAGAGATTGTAACCTTTCTTAGCCAGGTGACTAGCTTTAATTGATCGCTTAACCAAAAAAAGATTACATTAAAAATAAAACTATAATTTAGAGTTCATTTGTAACAATGTGATTTATTTAAACATTTGAATTTATTTTTATCAATAGCTAATATAACATTAAACGTGAAATTGTAAAGCACATTACAACCAACACTACAACTACTCACAAAATGTTAAGTTAGTTTAAGTTAACATTCAATAACTTTCTGCTATGAATGTTCAAATAACTCGACAAGTTGAACTAACCAATTAAATTTAATACTCAAACCCGCGTGATTGGACAAGTTGAATGATTCGCCAATTCAAAATTTTGAATTAATCCAAAAAATCTCCTTTTAACTTAACCTCATGTACTTTCCTACTTTCTATGTATCAAAAGACATAGGTAAAATGATAAATATAAAATAAATTATAAACAACAATCATAAGAAAAATATATTAAAAAATTAATTTCACATCAACCTAACTATTCAATTAATTAAACAAATCATATTAACACATAAGTAATTCATAAATTAAAAGTACAAATATATTTAAAAAAAAATACAAATATTATTGATGTTTGAAACAAAACTTTTTACATTTTTATAAAAAAAAATATTTTTGAAATGGTTTTCATTCAAATTAAACAGGTATTTCAAATTTAGAGACAATGTTCACAAAAATCTGAAAATTTATGAATATGTTTATAATTTAAACTATATTATTAATACTTTTATTATTATTATTATTATTTTTATTTTATTTTTTTTGATACCATCCTCTACGTATTTTCATATTTGTTTTCTAGCAGCAACGTTTTTTTTTTTTGTTTATTCAAAACCCTTCCCTCCGTTTCCACATCTAACAGTCACCCGCCAAATCTTCAAATGAGGATCGCAGAAATCACATCGCCTTCTCAAACTCAACCTCAATCTCAATCGCATTCACAATTTCGATTCGATCTCTTCAATCCCATAATTTTCCAAATCGAATCCTCAATCCAGCAGGCCGAGCGCCTCACTTCCGTCACCGACCGCCCTCTCTCTCCGGCCGTCCCCGACGACCTCCGCAATTCCCTCCCTGTCCTCGCTAAACTCACTCCCTTCCCCAATTCTTCCAAACTCCAAATCTGGAAGCTCAGTTACCGC
Source organism: Cyclanthera cordifolia (assembly GCA_037832605.1). NCBI lineage: Eukaryota > Viridiplantae > Streptophyta > Magnoliopsida > Cucurbitales > Cucurbitaceae > Cyclanthera > Cyclanthera cordifolia. The sequence goes on along the minus strand of JBBMEG010006276.1, from coordinate 29,772 downwards.
CTCTGGAACGCTTGCGTCGACCTCTCGAACACCTCCGCCGCCCGCCGATCCTCTACTGAGCATGCCAATCTCCGCCATGTCGCCTCCGACCTCCTATACCTCGCCGTCGATGTCGCCGGAGTTCCCACCCCTGCCGTCAAGTCCGCGTCCTTCTACTGTAAGACCGGGTTGGTTTGGCACGACCTCAACAACTTTGAACTCGCCTCCAGTTGCTTCGAGAGGGCTTCGGACATTGTTTCGAAGATCGATCTCACTACTATTGCTGCAGATGCAGGCGCAAAAAAACTTCTACTGGATTTGAACATCGCTAGGTCGCGAACGGCATGGCAGGTCTCCGATCGGAATCTCGCGATGGTGCTTCTCAGTCGGGCGAAAAGTTTGTTGTTCGGATCGCCAGAGCACTATAAAGTGCTTGGAAGCGAGTACTTAGCGGTTGGGAAGATTGAGCTATCGAAGGGGGAAACTCATGCGTTCCGGGAAGCTCTGAAGCTGATCAACGAAGCCTTAGATCTATTCGAGAAAGGTCTGCGTGTGACAAAAGCTAGAGAGGAGGTGATTGAGTTCAAAACCCTAAGATCCAAGACGCTAAGGTTCATTTCAGCCATTCATTTACAGATAGAAGAGTTCGAAAGTGTAATCAAGTGTGTGAGGCTATTGAGAGATGGAGATTGTGGGGATAACAATCATCCAAGCCTTCCGATTTTGGCAATGAAGGCTTGGTTAGGGTTAGGGAGACATGGGGAGGCTGAGAAGGAGCTGAGAGGGATGATTGAGAACAAGGGCATTCCGGAGAGTGCTTGGGTTTCAGCTGTGGAGGCTTATTTTGAGGCGGTGGGCGGGGCTGGAGCAGAAACCGCCATGGGAGTGTTCATGGGGCTGTTGGGGCGTTGCCATGTCAGTGCAGGGGCGGCGGTGCGGGTGGCTCACAAGGTAGTTGGCCGTGGGGGCGAGGTATCGGAAGTGAGGGCAAGAGTTGTGGCTAAGCTGGTTTCAGATGAGAGGGTGCTGGAACTTTTTCGTGGGGAGGCTTCTGCAACACAGAGAAAAACTATGTACACTCTGCTTTGGAATTGGTACGTATATTAACACTGTTGCTTCTAATTAATTTTTTACTAGCGAATGAATTCATGTACTGTTTGTTACTGGCTCATGTTTTTATGCGTTAAAGAGTCATAATTCGATAGGCAGATTTACGTTAATAAAGGAAAGTGCATCTGGGGATGTAAATGCAATGCAATTCTACTTTGCATAATTAATTTAGTATATAAACTCTGCATAAAATAAATTTAGTGCTCAATAAGGGTCACCCTCACCCAGTAATAGGTAAACATTTTGAGTTGATTTAGTGGGTGAATAAGGATCATATACCCAAAAAGTAACTTATAATTAAATTATTGTGCTATGCACATAAGTTTGTCCCAATACTCACAAATATGATAGATAGCTAGCTACCCTGAATTGGCTTAGTGAGGGTCATTATAAAAAGTAAAAAAAAAAATTAAAAGAAAATGAGCTCAATATGTCGTGGTAACTTGAGATTAGTAGAAGTGGTGAGTGTGTCCAAGCTCATGGATATATCAAAAAAAAGGGTTGATATTTCTCAATTAGATAGTTTATTTCTGAAATTTACTATCGTTTTTTCTCCTTCCAGCGCAGCAGATCATTTTCGGTCAAAAGGTTACGAGATCAGTGCTGAGATATTTGAAAAATCAATGCTTTATATTCCATACGACATTGAAAATAGACACCTTCGAGCCAAAGGCTTTAGAGTTTTATGTCTTTGTTATCTTGCTCTCTCTCAGCTTGATCGAGCTCAAGAATATGTCTCTGAGGCTGAAAAGGTACGAAATCAAGGAAGCTGGTGTTTATAATATCAATTTCTTAGAACCTGGGTCTTAAAATTTTGAAGGCCTCAAGTAATATTTTTACTGCTCTTCTTGCTCTCTTCTCTTCTGCAGCTAGAACCCAGCATAACTTGTGCTTTCCTGAAGGTACTTGCTCTCCCTCCTTCCTATTACACCTATTATATATAATGCAGGATTAGTAGATCTGTATTTTGTGATTTTCTCTAATTACCTTGTTAGATGATTTATTGGACTTGATGTTTATCACTGCTTGTGCAGTTCAAAATATTTCTCCTGAAGCATGACAATACGGCAGCCATCAATCAGATTCAATCTATGATGGCCTGCCTTGATTTTACGCCAGACTTCCTCTCACTCTCTGCTCATGAAGCTGTTGCTTGCCGTGCTTTTCCTGTTGCAGTTGCCTCTCTTTCGAACCAATTAGATTTTTATTCCTCAGGAAAATCTATGCCAGCAAGAGAAGTGGTTGTTCTACGCACCTTAGTTACCATCCTCACTCAAGAATCCAGCGATGACTCAGAAATTCTCAGAGTTCTGAAACGCGCTTGTGACAGGGCAATTGAACTTGGACCTGGTTGCTTCTTTGGAGAAGGGGAAGTAGGAAAGCGGGAACAAAACTGGTTTGCGGTGAGTTGTTGGAACTTTGGGACAAGAATGGGGAGGGAGAGAAAGTTTGAATTGTGCGCAGAATTTCTGCAGTTGGCTTCGAAATTTTATGCTGCTTTGACTGATGAAGAGCTAATCGAAGAAAACAATGTCTTAGTTTTCAGATCACTAACTCTGGCTGTAACGGCTATGATAGCTTCCGAGGAACAAACAAAGACCACCCTGACAAACGCCAAAATCAAACAAGCCAAAGAAATGTTAGATAGAGCTGGTAAGGTAAGGACTATTCTTTATTTTTGTTTGGTTGGTCATATGTAGGGTGTAACCAGGTCAGTTCGTTTCTTTTGTAGCGAAACTCAATGCTGAAACTAATTTCTGAAGCCCAACTAACTGAAATTGATGGATCACAGTTAAATTGAACCAGTGCAAATCGGAAAATATTATCTAAATTGAACCTATCTAACTATTTCCTTTCTTACACACTTGAAAATTGAATCTGCCAACCCACCATATATTATACTTCAAAGTTCAAGCCAACTGCTCTTACTTGGTTGAGAGTTTTTTAAGGGTTTTTATGGCTGCATTATGGATTTTCTTTCCATCCATTGTAAGTTAAAATCTTCTATTTATGCAGATTATGAAGCTGATTTCCAAGGAGAAGCAAGTCGATAACGAAGAGATTAATCGCCTAGATGCAGAAAACTTCATCTACACAGTTAGTGCCTATGATATACATGGAAGGCTAGACGATCCAGGGTCACAAAAGCTACTGTTGAAAAGGTTTGCGAGCTCAAAGGTTTGCAATTCCAAAAATCTGCTCCGGATTGGCCTATACGCTTTGCAGGGGCCTCGATTCAATCAAGAAGTAGCCAACTTCGCACTCAATGAGTGTCTGTCATCACTACTCTCTTCCCCATCACCGGACTATCAAGACGTTGCTCTTGTTTTCCGGAAGCTTATTGCCATAACAAACATTAACAAGAGCGAGGCAGATAATGATGCTGTATATGAAATGTACCGTCAAGCTTATAGGATATTGGTGGGGTTGAAGAAAGGCGAGTATCCATTGGATGAGGGGAAATGGCTTGCCATGACAGCGTGGAATCAGGCATCTGTGCCTGTGAGGGTGGGGCAGAATGATATGGCAAAGAAATGGATGGATCTGGGGTTGGAAATAGCAACGCATGTTGAAGGAATGGAAACTTACAGGGCATGCATGGAGGAGTTCCTCAATGACTTCCAGAACAAGTTCTTCATGCAGACAGAATAATCATTGTGAGTATCGAATTTATGCAATTCTTTCTTTTTCCCCCTCATTTCTGCATATGAAATCTAACTGATGAAATAATGAAGGGAAAGAGAAAGAAATGGACGCACTTTTTGACATCTTTAAACATGAGGATCTATGTAAGAGTGGGGGAGGGTTTAAGAAGCATGGCTATGCAATAAACTGACTCAAATTTTCACCGATATTTAAAAAAAAAAACAGATCCTGAAAATATAGGTAGGTTGAAAAAGTTTAGGTTTAAAAATTTGTCTAGGCGTAGGGTATAAATGTTGCAAGTTTGAAAAAAATGGAGTGCACGATTAGGAACTGGATCTTTTTCCTTTTTTTTGGGAACTGGATATTTGTTTGTGCCGTGTTAATTGTTTCAAAATATTTTAATTTTACATTCATAATCATTCACTCACAAAGTATGATTGAATTCAAATTCTCAATTACTTGTATTAAATTAAGATTTGTATTTAAAATTGTTTTAGTTTTCCCTTCCTCAAATTAATTTTATAAATACTAATCCTTCCTCCCTGGATACTAAGTTGTAATTAACCTAATTTAGCGAACACCTAAATTAAAGGCACGAACTTCCAAAATGACGCAAGAAAGGATTCTTAGTGTAATAATGCATACTAACATGATCAATAGTGTCTCATAGCACTAGAGGGAAATGGAGACTGAAGTGATTCGTTTGAGACCTGATTATTTGTAAAAGTGTTTAGTTAGTTTGTTATTTATTTATTTATTTATTTTTTTGAGATTACAACAATTGAAGTGATATTCGAACTCATGACCTCGTGATCTTTGAATGTACTCATGCTGTTAAGCTCTTTAGCCGTTTGTTAGTATATTTGTATTATCATATATTTATATTCTTTAGTCAGCCACGTGCTCCAGGTATAACGCTGCCCTGTAATTATTCATTGAGAAGATTATATAAATGCCTCTGCTGAAGTCTTGACTTACATCAACTATTTGAGAAACATAACTGAATCAAATATTATTTACAGCCAGTTGCAAAAAAAAATTGGAGTTTACATCAAGCATATGGAAATAATAGCAGCCTCTTGATAATATTGCAGTCAACTTCTCTATAAAGAACAAGATGGTGAGCTCAAAACTGGTGAGTCTTTCACTTTCCTGGCTTTGAGGGAGTTGGAGAAGAAGGTGGTTTCAAATCTGGGTACTGCCATATACAAGTGTTAAAGAAAACTGAGTTAGTCTGTAAAGGTAACATATACAAAATACAAAATCCACAACCATATAAATACAAGTACTAAATCATGACAGTGACAGCATTATACATAATAGAAAGTTTCAACTTTTAATGTATGAAATTTAGTCTTGTTTCCAAGAAGTAATGAAACAAAGTGTTCTCATTTTGAGAGATTATAAAGGAAGTATTTTTTGAGTAATTAGAAATTTGATTAACTTGTTTGCATGGTGAATTTTTGAAGAGTAATGGCAAGTAATTGCTTATTTGGATGTATTTAAACATGAGTGGTTAGAAATAAATGATTAAAAATGAGTAAAGGATTAGAAATGAGTGATTAAAGATGAATGATTATTTTGAACAGTTAGATATCAATGATTATTTTGAGTGATTACAACAGTTTATTTGAATATGATTTTTGGAAGAAGAGTCGCAAAAGTTAATTTGTAATAACAAGTTAATAATGTGAAACAAACACTCACTTTAGGGCAATTCAAAGGGTTTTGAGTGCTTTAATTGTTAAAATCGAATCATTCAACTATGAATGAAAATACTTTTACCCTTTAAGATAAATTAGTTTGTAGGATGAACATACATTTGGATAAGGAGAGGATGATCTTGACTGAGTTTTCAACTGTGGCTCGGAGTCTGACACTGCGCCGACATGGAGTCGTGATGTTTGGATGTCTCTATTAGAGGATTTTGAAGATGGCACAGCCTCATTGTCGCTACTTTGTTGAACAACTCCTCCATTAGTCTCAAACTTTTGTGAAGCTTTAGCTTTTTTCTTTGTGATCATGTGGACAGAAGGTGGTAATAAGCTTTCCTGTATTGCCTGCAAAGACTATTAATATAAGTAATAGAAAGCTTTATCAAAATTTGGAAAAGGGTCTGACCTCTTCATGTCAAGTTTTGTAAAAGCATCCATGTGGGATACATGAAAATCAAAATACCAAAATGATGAAAATGCTTGCTTATGTGTTATAAGAAGAGAAAAAAAAAATGATGATGATGGCGTGGTTGTGGTGAAAATGGGCATCAAAGATCATGAGGAGAATGTCGAAGGCGATTATTTAGATTGACGGATAGATTTAGAAGAAAACGAGGAAGAGAACAAGGATAATCTTGGCTTTTGACATTTAGCTATATTTTCCGCTCTTCTAACTCCTACGCTTATCGAATGAGGAAAAAAAACAGAGAATGGATCATGATAAAGCCTTTAACAAAAAGTATAGAGTGTTATCATCAAGTAATGCAAAAGGACACATACCAACCATCCTTTTTTGCCTCTAACACCATCCTTGATTGCATAAGCCTCCTTGAAGCCATTCTTGAACAATAATTCAGCCACTTTCATAGAATTACCATCAAAACTACCTTAGACATTAAAAGTGCAACACATGATGAAATTGAACTTATATAATTGGCAAAAGAGAGTAAAATTTGAAACATAGAGTTAAAGAAACTTGGAGCCTTTTGTTTAATCTGGGATGTAGTAGCTAAACATTAAAACCATTTTACATGACTTAGAGACCTGAAAACTTCCAAGTAGTAGTGTATGATTGCTAGTCATATGTACACAATGAGTTTGTGTATAGAATTAGATAGACACAAGTCAAGATGATTTAGATCCACCTGAAACATCTTCGCTCTTGTTAGGCATTCATCAGTTAAGGGAAACTTGGCAGAATGTCAAAATTTCCATGTTCCTCCATGCAATGAAAAATTTAGAAAATTCTAAGAACTAAAGCGCTTTAACATGCTAACAAAGAAGCGATTTCTCATCCAAAAATGATCAAGGAAAACAACTTCACTTCACTTTTTTGGGGAACCGAAAGGACCTTAAGAAATAAAAAAGTTACGTGTTCAATCCCCAGACGTCATGCCATCTACATAGGATAAACTTTCTTATAAATTTCCTTGACATTTAAATATTGTAGTGCCAAGCAAGTTATCATGTTAGAATAGACGAAGTGCACTTAGTTGACTCACATACACATGGATATAAAAATAACTCTTTTTTTATAGAGTGGGCATCTTGACCAATTTCGAGTTCACGCACAGCCACTTTGATCTTACTTTTATTGCCAAGTAAACTTGAAGGATACATAAATAGGCACTATTGTCAAAACTCATCTCCACGTTTCATTCTTAAAGGTCATTCTAAAGTCTAAACAAATGCCTATTTTTTGCATTAAGATGCTATTAGACATTGTCAACATCCACCTCAAAATCAATTGGCAATGAGGGTAGTAGCCACATATCATATAAATGTATTGAAGAATCCTCACCTTTCTAATGAGGAACAAGTGCCACAAGATGAGTATTGCCTCCTCAAGTGGTGCCATGCAAGAAAGACCATCTTGGATTATTTTGTGGCTCGAAATATCCGCTTTGGTTTACTCTCTCAGGACCGATCCGAATTTTTGGATCAAATACCCGCTTAAGTTTTTTTCGGCTTGTGTAGGGGTCCTTGGAATTTTTGGAGACCAATAACCCACATGGAGCTCTGATACCATATTATTGCATAGGAAGATGTGAGTACCATTAAACACCTTTGAATTTGAAAACGAAGATTATGTCCATACTTGCAAAAATTGTCGTGATTTCATCCAAAATGCAACCGTCCATGCTATACTCCATTGAAAAATATTATACAACCACCCATTGTACATCTCTATGTTTGGTTAAAGTTATAAATTTTAAATTTTGAGCCGATGAGTGTGTGAGATACACACTATGACATATTTATACATACCTGATACCTCGATAAAGTTCATGAGAATTGTGATGGGTAATAATTTTTAGAGAGAGAAGAATTCTCTCAGAACTCTAACGAGGGTTTACTAGTGGGCGTTCGGAGGCACCACAGGGTACGTTACTAGGCTTTAGCAAGTTTTCTGAGAAGGCCATGTTGTGAGCGACTGAAGGATATCGGGAGAGGGGGAATGGAACTTGAGAAGAGTTGAAGAGCATGCTTTTAAGAGTTTGAACTGGGATGGAGTGCAGAAGAGGTTGAGCTAAGTTTTCTCGGGGTTTTTTGGAAGCTTTCTTAGTCTTGAGAGAAAGGTGGTTTCAGTGAAGAAAGAGAGTGGTATTTTTGTGGAGGAACAAATTGAAGGTTGGGGGTGGGAGAAGATGTCGTTCGATAGGGGAATGTGCTTGAAGGAAAAAGATTAGTTCAGTCTAGCATGAAGAAGGTGATGGAAGGAGTGGGCAAGAAGCTTGCTTACGCGTCGAAAGTCACAGCCAGTTCTGTTGGAGTTGAGAGGAATAGGACGAGTGAAGTCAACTTTGCACGAAGGTTTGAGGTGGCCAAAATGTCAATTCTTGAGGTCAAACCAGTGGGTAAAGGCGTTCTGAGTTGGGGGCAACTGGTAGGTTTGAGTGGCTCAAAACATCAAATAAGTTGTAGGAAGGTGATATGACTTCTCTCTTTGTAGACAACTAGCATTAGACGATTACTTGGTTCTTTAATAAGACCCTTGGGTAGACCCACCCAGTGTTTTGAAAAGCCCAAGGCGCACTAAGGCGCAATGACCCTCTGGGGCCTGAGGTGCAAGGAGCACCTTATGGCGCGGACTTTTTTACTTAAGGCGCACAATATAAAAAACATAAAAAAATATACATTTCATAGAAAGAAATGAAGTTTTATTAAAAAAACGATATATAAACACGCATAAGTGATTTAAGACATTTTGATACTTTAAAAAACTTATCTCGCGCTACGAATGACCTCAGGGCTTCAAGCCAGGCGCGAAAAGGCGCGCGCCTTATTACACGCGCTGCGCCTTTCCAAGGCGAGGGGCAACACATGCGCCTTGTGCCTAGGCGCGCGCCTGAGTGCGCCTTTCAAAACACTGGACCCACCCGACCCATTCTCTGGCCCGAAGGTTCAGCCTTACTGTTTTAATTTGGTTAATAAACCAAATCGTGGAGATCGGGTGGCTCTCTACTTCATTTCTTGGCCCACGCAAACCATCTCCTAAATCGACAATCCTCCTCTCTTTCGCATGCATGTGTGCTTTAGTAAGTTTATGTTGGAGTTTAAATATTAGTCTACTATTGTCGGTTTTAGTGGTTTTTCCTATATTAGTTGTCTTAATCCGCTCGACTCTTTGGTGTTTGATTCTACGTTCATGGATTGAGTAATTGATAAAGGTCAAGTCTGCTTTGGAATGAAGGTTGGTTCAATGAGTAGGAAGGACAACCTCGTTGTGAAGGTCATTCCATGTTTACTTTAGTGAAATCCTGCACATCGGTCATTGAGATGGATGCTAGATTACCTCTCAAAGTCTATCAATTCTCCTTGAAATTTGGGGATACGATAGTTAATTAGGTTGTTTTTGTTGGAGCGTTGTTTCTTCAACTTAGTTAACTCCTTGTATCAGACAACTTCAATTCCTTTCTGAATTCGTTTCATCGTTGGTCTTTCCTAATGGGTAGTCACACGCCGGCTTGTGGTGATGGGCTAGGCTAGTTTGTAGATTGTATTGGCAGTTTGATTTAATGAATTATGTTTCAAAATAGAAAACTATCAGGAAATCTTACTACATTAGAAATCAGAAAACATTTAAAAACTAACAACAAAAAAACCCTGTAAGCCATAATTTTGCATCCAAATTCCACAACTCACAATCCCATTTTGATCATCAAATTTCCATTAGAAAGAAAAAGGCAACAACTTACTTGTCCAGCACAAAAACAAGAGTTTCAGCACCATCTCCAAACGAATTCCTAACCTTCTTCACAAACCCATCTTCATCCTCTTCAGAATAAACAGCCTGCACCACATTCTTATTCAAAATCCTCAAATTAGGAGACCTCAAAATCCCCAAACTCTTTTCATCTCTAATATCCAAGAGCTGCGCATTTGGATCATCCCTAATTCTTCGAAACGCATCAATGGCAGAAATGAACTTGTACTTTCGAAAAAAATAGTAATCAACCAAGGGAATCCCAACAAGCCAAACGAAAGTACACCCAGCAACGAAAAAAGGGTATCTGTTGAAGAAATCATCGATCGAAAGCAAAACAGACTCTAAGTTTATCTTGTCGGAAGAAGCTTGGTTGGCTTCGATGGCGAGGGTTGGGAGAGGGGAGAGGAAGAGATGGGTTAGGGCGAAGGGGAGATGGGATTTGGAGAATTGGTGGAATTTGGGGTTTTGGAAAGGGTTTGAGGAATTTGTGGGATTTGGAAATGGAGGTTTGTTAATGGAGGGAAATTGGACGCCATTGAAGACGATGAGAGGTTTTGAATTGAAGTGAATGGGAGATTGGAATTGAGAGATTGGAATTTGTGAAGTGCGATTATGGATGTGGAGAAATGGGGAGGAAGAGAGGTAGAGGGAGTGGGAGTCCATGAGTGAGCCCTGAACTAAAGATACCAGTGTGGATAAAATTGTCTCGTTATATAATATTTTTTAACTTCATTTTTTTTTTTTAAATACCTGAGTTTTGAAAATGTACCTCATAAACCTTACCATTTTAATTTTCTTGTTTCATATTCCAACTTTAAATTTTAAATTTTAATTCATATTAAGGGTTTTTTTCGTTTTTTATTTTTAAAATTTCAAAAAAATTAACATTAATTTGTTTAATTTATTTTGTTAAGAAAAATATGTATATTATATGCTTATGTAAGTTTTCAAAATATGTTTGCATTTTGACTTAGATTTTATTAAAATTATTAGTATTATTTGTTTTCGTGGCTCACATCACTCGGTGTCTAGCTTCCTTTATTTTACACATTTTTGTTCTCAATTTAAATTTATTATCTAAACGTCAATTTGGACATCAACAAAATTTATAGAATGTTAATTAAAACTAACTGATTTTTTTCCTCGTGCTTTAAATTTTCAAATTTAAATATAATATAAAATAAATGTTGGAAAATGATAAAGTTACCAATAAATTCTTAAGTTCATGGTTACTTTTTATTCAAAGATAAACAATAAATCTGATTTAAAATTGTTAGTGTCTGATGAGAGGTTAATTTTCTATCAAAAGTTTGATACTAAATTTAAACATTGTTAGTTATAATTATTTAAGTAATTAAAGGTAAAAATTGATAGCACAAAGCGAAACAATGCAAAGCAAATCTTTGTATGGCACCCAGCTATTTAAGTTTTCAAAATTCATACTGACAATTTAATCCTTTGTTGTCTATGAATAGGTACAGGGCATAGTTACAGTTTATTTCTTTGATCAAAATGCATCAAACAACATTTCAAATGCTAATAATATGATGTATTTCAGCCAAAGCGAACATACCTTAGTTGACTTTGGCACTAATGATGCATTAGAATCACTCAATCGGTGGTTCGAGTCTCTTTTGTATCATCTCCTACATAACGTTTGTGGTTCACTCTCCCAATTTGTATACGAGAGGAGGAGTTAATAATAGTGGTGGTTGAGTAATTAGTTTTGTGTTTCATGATTGATATTAGTAGTAGTTGAGTGATATGTTGGATGTAAAATTTGATAGAATGATTGATAGAAAGTTTGATGAGTGGTTAAGAAAGTTGTTTCTACCAAATACAAACGAGTGATCAACCGTATTTTAAAAAAAAAAATTGAATGCTCAAAGGTATTTTCTCTCTCCTCAATTTCTCTCCATTTTTGGTTTTGCCTTTCCTTTTTTTCTTTTCTTTTTTTCTATTTTCAATTCTCCCCTCCCCAAAATTGATTTTCTTCCCGCTATTTTTCTTCCTTTGATTTTGATTTGAAGTTTAATTGTAGCCTTTATTTTTATTTTGCTCATTTTTATCCTTGTCTTCAAATAGGGTGATTTCACACTATTTTTAAGCATTGAATTGCATGTGATGAAGAAACTATATTGGCTATTGAAAATACAAATACAAATGTCCACAAACTCATCCATATAACTAAAAACAATAAACTTATACCTTGAGGGTCGTATAAAAAATGTGGGTCATTACATTAAGTTCTCAACGAATGAGTTCTTTACGTGGAAGAGTATTTTATGGCGAAAGGAACAGCTTCTTGCTAAATGAGTTAGATGACATATTTGTTGTGATCAGATTGTGAATTTTATTTCTAGCAAATGGTTGTCTTGTACTCATCTTTCCGGCCCATTAGAAGACTAAGGTTAACCCAAATTATGTGTTAGCAGCTTACTTTAACCGAATAGAGGTTATGATCAAGCTTTTGATCAAGACTATTGGCATTATGATAAGGATAGCATGTAGTGTGAAGTGTGTTCATTGGTTAGCTTTGCAATGGAGTGGAATTCTATCATGCTCAATTAATGAGGCTTAACTTAGGTTGGTGGAAGGCTTTGTGGATTTATGATATTCCTAGTAACATACTTTTTATGACTTGACATGCTTTTCATAAATTTCTTCCAACTAATTATGTTAAAAAAAAAAAAAAAAAAAAAAAAAAAAATCTATTTGTCCATATTGCCATAAAAAAGAAGACTTAACTCTGGGTGCCCTTTGAAGATGTAAAATGGCTAGAGATTCTTTGATGTTTTACCCATTCTAAGGGGCTTTGTTTTCCTCATACAACTATCAAGGTTACTGATCTGTTTTTGTGTGGCATTTTGAGAAACTAAATGGAGAGTAGTGAGATGATTTCTTTTTAATGTACTAAAGAGTGTAAAGTTACAATCACGACTGATAAGCACAATGAAGGAGGGTTTGATCCTCGAAGAAATATTGAGTATTGCTAACCGGTTATCTTTTCTTTCATTCTCTTGGTGTGATATACGAGCAGACAATATTGTGCATTTTTCGTGATTGACATTTGTGGAGGGCGTGTAAGTTCAGAGTACGAAGGGTGTTCTTGACGATATTAGAGGAAATTATATCCATGAATTAAATCAAGCTGACAACCCCTGATGGGCGTGACTGCTGTCAGTTATGTTGAATCGCTTTCATTTGCATTGTTCGCTTAAGAAAATCATTGATGAAATAAAATAAAACAAACCTTAGAAATAATACTAAAAAAATGCATATATTAAAACAAAAAACAAATAAATGAATATTCATATTTCTATGTTTTTTTTAATAAAAAGTTATTTATTTATTTTTAATTCAACTTTTTGAGATGGTGGATACTAAGTAATAAAAGTAGAGCTTTTCTATGGTAAAAAAAGAAGGGATTATTTAAAAAATAGAAAATTGCACAAACCACCCCCTCAAACTTTCTCTCCTTAGTTAACAATTTGCAATAATTTTTGTAATTTGTCTCTTTAAATTTTTGGAGTCTGATCATTAACTAATTATATTCTACCTTGTCCCAGTCAAACATGTTTAGGGTAACTTTGTTTTACCTTCCCTTGATTATTGGATATACTGATTAATTTATTCTTATGGGTACAAACTAATCACTCGCATGAGAATATATCTTCATGATTTATCTATCTATAGAATTAGTATTTTACTTAATTAGTATTTTAAGAGATGAATCATTCAGATATATTTGTTAAATTTGTCAAAGTTAACGGTGTGTGCGTGTGATTAGTTCGTACCTAAAAGCATAAGTTAATCAGTATACCCAATAATCAAGTAGAGGTAGAACAAAGTTACCCAAGACACGTTAGACTAGGGCAATGTAGAACATATGTAAAGGCCTGACTTTCTAAAACAATTTTAACAGGAATCCCTACTAACATGCATGATTTCAAAACTTACTTAACTTAATTAAAAACCATTTATTGAACTAAACGCAACTGTTTACAAACATATTCAAAACAATAAATACTTAAGTCTCTGGTCAGAGTTTGCAAACAATTAAAAACAATTAAAATAACTTAACTAAAATAACTTTAATATAATCTCAAATAAGTGTAGAAGAAAATGACTCATAAAACAGCAAATGACTATGCAGTGGCTTCCCCTATGATCATGTCAACTCCTCCCCAGTTAGCCACCTCTATACAATTCTCTACTCACTTGATGGAAAACCATAATAAGGGTGAGTACAAATATACTCAGTAAAAATCCCCAACTAGCGTACAATATACACACTCCAGCTATACCAACAAGTAAATACATGCACAGCTAGTTCTGAATACAACACAACACTAACTAGGTCATGAGATACGTTACACAACTTGAACCAGCGCCCTTTGGCATATTCCAATTCCCTTTTAAGAACACGTCTCTAACCGATGCCCCTTGGCGTATTCCAGTCTCTAATAAGATCGAATCCTGAACCATCGCCACTTCGCGTATTCTGATTCCTAATATTAGCATGCCTTGAACAAATGTCATTAGTGTATTCTGGTTTATAATATTAGCACACCTTGAACCAGCGCCCCTAGGTGTATTTAGGTCTCTAATACTAGTACGTCATGAACCAATGCCCCTAGGTGTATTTTGGTTTCTAATATTAGCATGCATTGAACCAGCGACACTTGGAGTATTTCGATTCATAATATTAGCATGATGACAAGCTAACCGAAGTAACTATAAACAACTCATGACCAAACAACCGTCATGACAACCTACTTGGTGTCATGTACCACCAAACAACTAACCAAGACAGACAAACAAATATGTAACATCAAAATTACATGTTTGGCATTCAATACTATTAGGCATTCCATACTATTAAACTGTAATTAACATGCACACAGAACAACTTAGAACATCCTAATTACATGTTTGACATCTCATACTATTAAACAATAATCAACATGGACACAAGCAAACCCCTAACATCATAATTACGAGTTTGGCATGAGGGTGGATTGACAATTCCCAATTAATAGTTAAACTCCACCAACACAATTAATTAATTATTTATAACTACACCATTTAGATTATATTATTTTAATTAAATAATTATCAACCCCACTAATTATCTAAATGTTTCAAAGTAAACCCAACCTATTTAATAATGGTTAAAATATCAATTTAAAAATTCTAACCATTCAAACAATAAAATTTTTAGAAAATTTCAGGTCGTTACAACATAATTAGCTAATGATGACCGAACTCCAAAAATTCAAAGAGACAAATTTTAAAAATTATTGCAATTGGTCGACTAAAGAGAGAAAGTTTGAGAAGGTGGTTTGTGCAAATTTTTTTCTTTTTTAACTAACTGTTTCTATTTTATCCTAAAAGAGTTCTATTGTTATTACTTTTATCCATCATCCTCAATTTTTGAGTTAAAAAAAAAAAAATTGATAACAAATTCAACTTTTAAATATGTGAAATTGATTTACTTTCCATGTGTTTAATATAATATGTGATTTTAGTATTAATGCAAAGGTTTGTTTTCTATTCCATCAATGTTTTTTTTTAAACGAACAATAAAAATGAAAATGATTACACTTAACTCACATCAGCCACATCGTAATTCATGGATATAATTACATCTAGTTTTGTGAGGGACATTCTTCATACTCTCCCTTGCAAACCTTCACAAAATGCACAATACTGGCCGCATGTCTACCACACACACAAGTAATGAAAGAAATTAAGACAACTAACTTAACGTTTCTTTAACGATCAAACTCACCACATTATGCTTATCAGTCATGATTGTAACAGTTATGCAACATGTTGGTTATCAATTTCAGCCTCCTCACGCTCGAATCCAAGCTCCGTGGCCATCTCTAAACCATTCCGCATAGCTAATACTTCAACAAATTATGCATCCATCACTATAGGAAGCGTAGCTAAAATAGAACATAACTTTCTATTAGTTGATATAATTAAATTTACCCCAACCTAGCTACCAACTTAAGCTTTTAGGTTGATTGGTGATTTAACATAATTCAACACTTCCCTACATGAAGTTACATTATTCCTTCACTTTCACACCTTCCATCAATGATACTCACATCCCATGATTATAAATGGAGGGTTATTTTGAGTAATTAAAAACTTGAGTTTTAATAATAACTTGTTTGGACGCGGTTGTTTGTAGAGGAGTTACAGTTAATAGATCATTTGAATGATGGTTTTTGTAGAGGGGTTGCAGACAATAACTTGTTTGAATGTGGTTAGAAATGAGTGATTATTTTGAGAGATTAGAAATGAGTGATTAACATAAATGAACGATTAAAAATGAATGATTATTTTAAGTGGTTATAAATGAGAGATTATTTTGAATGATTAGAAATAACTAATTATTTTGAATGATTACAATAACTGATTTATATATAGTTGTTTACAAATGAGTGATAAGAGCAGATTTGTAATAGTGAAATATTAACCTCAAACAAACGCCACCCTTGGGATGTTTGGATTAAGTATTTAAATAGTATTTTCTAAATACTCCTAAAAAAAATCTAAACCAACTTTTTTGACCGTCATCATTACTTCTAAATATTTAATAAATTTTTATTCTAAATATCAATTCTAAAAACTCTTAAAAACTACATCCAAATACAGTTTTTAATTGCAATCATGATATCTAAATACTCAAAACAAATTTTCATTTTAAATACCAATTCTAAATAATTTTAAAATCACAATTCAAACAGTCAAAGCCAGCATAGTGTAAGAGTCATGGAATATGCTCTAACGACTCACGTCCTGACAAGCCATGATGTGACCGAGGAGGACGGTACATCATCCATCACACCAAGTAGAGTGTTGAATAGTGTCAGCTGGATGCATCAGAAAGTAAGTCACGATGGTGTCAAAGTGTCAGTGTCAAGGCTTAGTGGGGGCACGATGGGGCCCCGAGCCATCCCGACGATGTCAAGGCTCGAGATGGAGTTTTGACAAGCGGTTCTGGAGTTAAGTCCGTATGAAGCTAAGATGTAAGCTCGCCAAGTTTGATGTTAATCGGACATCGAACGAATGCTCGACGCTGACGTATGATTCCTCTCCAAAAAGACATGCATTGTAGGGAGACTGAAAATGGTCCATAATGTACTATAGGGGAGGCATGGTGTCGGCTCTCCACCACCCCTGGGCCCCGTGGCTTAAGTGAGCTACCCATGGCACATGAGTATGTTGTGGTGAGGGCTAGCGCTTGCAAGACGAGTGTCTTGAGCGGCTTCCTTCGGTAATGGAAATCCGGGGTTAGTGTCGGACGACACGGGTGGGCCGACATCGCCTTGCCCATGGGATAGAGGCTTGCCACATTGGATTCCCGTGGGCCGAATGGATGCGTGTGCGAGTATATAAGCATAATCAAGATAATTCCGCTGCGTATTCAATGAAGCTTTGGCGAGGCCTGATGAACCTTGCTTAACGACCCGACGTGCCACAAAGTATGTGCGATCCGAGTTTGGGACTTGAGTTCCCCTCTAAGGCTGACCATGATGAGATGAGAACATAGCGTCGCACGAGTCAAAGAGAGCGACCGTGACATATAGCTCAAGTGACACTTGTGATGCATTAGCATCTACTGTTGTCTCCTCCCAACTTGTACTAAAAAAAAAAAAAAAAATCTCAATTCAAGCATGGTGCTTTGGTATAGAAGAAGAAGAAATAAGTAGAAGAACTAACAATACAACGTCGTTTTGAAACAAAAAGAACTAATCAGTCTCTGCCACGGCCCACGGTTGCTCTTTCGAGCAGAGGCCAACGCCGGATTTCGCAAAATCCCTTACCGATCCGATAAGATTCATAGCCGGCGAGAACCACAAGAATCTGACAACAATTTTGAAGTCTAGGGCAGCGATTACCAGGCATTGTTCGTGTAATTTCAATCTGTAGATTCAGTTTCCAGTTGAATTAAACCAGGATCCGGTGCTACTGAAGTAAAGAAAGGGAAGAAAAATGTTGAGGCTAAGAGCATTTCGGCCTTCCAGCGAGAAGATCGTGAAGATTCAGATGCATCCGACCCATCCGTGGCTCGTCACCGCCGATGCGTCGGATCACGTCTCCGTATGGAATTGGGAGCATCGGCAGGTCATTTACGAGCTCAAAGCAGGCGGAATTGATCAGAGGCGTCTTGTTGGTGCCAAGTTGGAGAAGCTAGCTGAAGGCGAATTGGGTTCGATCCTTTGAAATTCTTGTGTTATCGTTCTGGTTTCTGAATGTTGATCTGAAATGTTATGTTGATTTGTGTCTCTTGAACTTTGCTGTTAGATTCGAAGGGGAAGCCGGCCGAAGCTATACGAGGGGGAAGGTATGAGTATGGCATCTTGTTGTTTTCTATTGTTTGCAACAATTTGTAAAAATGGGGTCTGCATTATTTATTGCAGTGTCAAACAGGTGACTTTCTTTGATGATGATGTACGCTTTTGGCAACTATGGCGGAACCGTTCTGCAGCTGCTGAAGCTCCTTCAGCTGTCAACCAAGTTACATCAGCTTTGAGTTCTCCCGCCCCTTCCACGAAAGGGAGACATTTTCTAGTTATCTGTTGTGAAAATAAAGCCATATTCTTGGACTTGGTGACAATGCGAGGTCGTGATGTACCGAAGCAGGATCTTGACAATAAATCTCTTCTCTGGTATGTTTTCACTCTGTTTAATACCTTGATAGTGTATTTTGTAGAATAAATTTATGTATTGGTTGGAGTAATCTCGACTACAGTTTTGAAATCCAGGATTTCTCCCTCTCATTTAGATTTTGTGTGATTCCTTGATCTTGTACTGCCTTCTAATTAGTAGCAAAGAAAGTTGGAACTTGAAATATTACTACAACAAAATAATTGTCCACACCTTGATTGAGGTATTTCGATTGAGTTTGATCTGTGCCTTTAGAAGTAACTATTAAATGAATCTGGTCATAAAAATATGTATGGACCTAAAAACCTAAGCAACCTTTTGTATTGGATACAGAGTCTACCTTTCAATTACAGCCTCTTACTTCAGAATAAGTATCCTTTGAAGCCCACCCCTACGATTTTGACATCTGTAGACATAGTCCATCAATGGAACATGTTGAACCTCTTGAAACTTTGCTACCTTTACCCACCGATCTCTCCTCCGGCCGAGGTGATCAATCAAAGAAACTCAAACATCTTCCATACTATTATCTTCTAATCAGGCCTCTCTAGTTTCGACACCTTCAGTAATCTTGGCTTGACTACTTCTAGTTGAAATATCAAAGGCTATGGAGAAAGTTTTGTGATCAATGAAAATAAATTGGGTGGAATAATTCCATGGTGATACCTGGTAGTTGGAGAGGCCATAGTCATCGGAAGCTAGCATTGGTAGGTAGGTAGCTAGGTTGGAACAACATTATGTGTTTATCAATCACCCATGATTTAAAGTAAGTAGTAATCCATGGCAAATTTTTGAAAAGCATTGTTAAAGAACACACGAACCTACAAAAAGAAAGAGCCTGCAAAAAATAAAAGGTAGGCACCCTAAAAAATGATCTATTATAGTAAAATAACATCTTGCTACCATTTTATTTTGAACATTCAAACGTTTCCATTTCAAATTTATGAAAATATGCATTATCTTTTTCAATAAAAATCTTTCAAAGCTTATATTTTTGATAAAATTCTCAATTTCTATGTTTACGAACACGGCGAATGTACTTAAATTTGTTACTTAAGCTGCAATCAGGATCTTCTTTTTGTGGTTTGGTTGTTTTGGTCCTTTTGGATTACTTAAGTCTTCGTCTTCTTTTTTCCTTTTTTTTTTCTAACACCCTGATGCGATGCATGTTGCAGCATGGAGTTTCTCTCTAGATCTTCTGGAGGAGATGGTCCTCTTGTGGCCTTTGGTGGGTCTGATGGTGTTATTAGGGTTCTTTCAATGCTAACCTGGAAGGTTTAAGATATTTACTTACTAGCCAAAGTTTAATTTCATAATAAAACTGTTATTCTTTCTAATTTCATATTTTCTTACAGCTAGTGCGCAGATATACTGGAGGTCATAAAGGATCGATCTCATGTTTGATGACCTTCATGGCTTCCTCGGGTGAGGTAACAACATAAAATGTTATCTAAACATAATAGTTATTTGACTCTGTTCCAGTAATTTGATAGTGTCCTTCTCATTTTTGTCTTACTAGGTCTCTTATGTACCTGCACTTTGTTTTCGTTTCTTATTTATTCTTTCCCTGCTTTTTCCTTTTGGATTTCCTACCATTTTGTATTTGTGAATTTGATTGCCAGGCACTTCTGGTATCTGGTGCTAGTGATGGATTGCTTGTACTCTGGAGTGCAGACAACAGCCAAGATTCACGTGAACTTGTACCAAAACTAAGCTTAAAAGTGCGTCCTCTGTTCAATTTCTATTGCTGTTTTGTTTGTTTGTCTATTAGGTATAATATTTAAATATTTTATGCCTATGGCTTTTTCAAATAAAACTTTTTCTTGCTTTCAATTTTCACCATTATCTACTTCTATCTGGCTATTTCTTAGAAGTTTAATTATTAATGCATTCACGTATACTTTTCATCATTGTGTATTTCATAAAATTGATGAACTGATAATGATATGATCTTTTGCATTTTCAATAGGCACATGATGGTGGGGTAGTAGCTGTCGAACTTTCTAGAGTGATTGGAGGTGCTCCACAACTTATCACGATTGGCGCAGACAAAACGCTTGCTATTTGGGACACTATTTCCTTTAAGGTATCGTTATATATCAGTCGTGCATTTCATTTTACAATGCTAGACGTTTAACAGATTTGTTAGCTATTATAAAAAATGACGAACAGATATTTGTTAGCTTACCTTTGTCAAAGTATTCTCAAATATTTTATGATATTTCATTTATTTTATTCTTTTCAGGAAATGCGTCGCATTAAACCTGTTCCAAAATTGGCCTGCCATAGTGTTGCATCTTGGTGTCATCCTCGTGCTCCAAACCTTGATATTCTCACTTGTGTTAAAGATTCTCACATTTGGTATGATTTTTTATTACTTCTGCTTTCTTTCTTTTGATTAATGAATTATGTTGGATAAGAATGTTAAGCATTCTGCGAAAAGAGCAGTAGCTCAACGTCATTAGTGAATGCTGAAGGACCATGAGGTCATGAATCTCCACCCCAATTGTTGTAATCTCAAAAAAAGAATGTTATGCATTCTAGATATATATATATATTTTTTTTGTAAAATACAGACTGGTGGGCATTATCAGCTTCGACCTAATTCTAGGCTAAATAGGTTTCAGTTTTCATATTGCATGAAGGCTCTTACTTTAATGCTTGAATTTTTCAGGGCAATTGAGCACCCCACATACTCAGCTCTCACTAGACCTCTTTGTGAACTTTCTTCCCTTGTCCCTCCTCATGTGCTTGCTCCAAACAAGAAAGTTCGGGTATGTCTTTTACCACAAGCATGAATCTTGTAACTATTCTGAGTAAGTTTGTTTTGGTTTGGTTTTTTATGAAATATTTAGTCTAGATCTTTATTGTTTTGTTGGGGGGTTCTTCTTAGTCCCTTGGTGCTCTTACATATTGTTTCTTTTATTCTTCCAAGGGAAGTTTCATGTTGCTGGTTTATTGGATGATTGCTCATTAGTCTCATGTTGCAGGTTTACTGTATGATTGCTCATCCTTTACAACCTCATCTTGTTGCTACTGGTACAAATATTGGTGTTATCATCAGTGAACTTGATGCTAGATCTCTTCCAGCCGTAGCTCCGCTTCCAACTCCATCAGGCGGCCGAGAGCATGCTGCTGTTTATATTGTTGAAAGGGAACTAAAGTTGCTAAGTTTTCAATTATCTCATACAACAAATCCATCCTTAGGAAATAATGGATCCTTATCTGAAGGAGGAAGGTTAAAAGGAGATGAGCTGTTGCAAGTCAAGCAGGTCAAAAAACACATCAGCACTCCTGTTCCACATGATGCGTATTCAGTTCTTTCTATTAGCAGTTCTGGAAAGTAAGCTTGCCCCCTTCTTGTTTGAACCTTTACGTGTAAAATAAATTCTATAGTTGGTTATGCATTCATATTTATAGAAGATGGGTTAAGCAGGTTTTCTTTTTCCATCTTTTCAAAAAAGAAATGGAACTTCTTTTGTTACTTAATACGAAATATGGTCTGTGCTTTTAGAGCTTTTGAAAGGAAAATCTTAGGTGATGGTAGCTGTGCTGTGCTTCTAGAGCATCGTCATGACACTTATGGAAGGAAAGAATGCTCAAGTTTATTTTAACAATGAAGGATTTTTCTCTAGCTCTTTTCCATTTGCTCTGTTTTTGGCCTCCTCCCTACTATGTGTGTTTTTTCTATCTCATTGCTATGTTTCGATAGGATGATTGTACTTATAAAAAATACATTTTAACAAGACCAACTTCACATCAAATAAATGGAAAGAAAAAGAAAAAAACAAAACAAACTCCTATAGTCCTATTAGGAGTGAAAAAGAAGCTAAACAAGTAATACAACTAGAAAAAGAGAAACAATGCACAAGGAATAAATAACCAATTCAAAAACTACAACCAAAAGACAGAGAGCTTTCAGGCGAGAGAAGAACCAAAGAAGCAGGCAGCCACAAAAAACTGAAATCTAAATAGATACTGCAACCCAACAAGCTAAAACTAGCAAACAACCCTCAAGAAATGCAATCCCCTGGTTAACCAAACCAATTCACCTGAACCCAATTGACCACAATGAGCTTCATAAGGATAAATCTTCTAGAAAAAGGAATAAACTGCTTAGAATCTTGAGAAAGATCACCCTCCAAAAAAAGTTGCCAAAAAATCTTCAAGCTGGAATTCTGAAGCACACAACTGGCTAGTATTCCAATATAAAAATTCATGCAGGTCATCAAGAGAATACTAACTACAACATGAACACTTAACCTATCTTTTGAGGGTCCCATGAGTGAACTTCACGGAAAAGAAGATTACTAACCTTGATCAAAGAGTTCCCAAGGGGTGGTGCTGTGATCGAAAGCTTGGGTTTTGAAGGTGTGCTTCCCTCAAGGTCTAAGGTTCGAGACCCACCTGTGACATTAATTTATAGACACCTCCCGTATCTCCATTTCTTGGATGTCTCTCGGTGCTTGGTCTAGGAATGGGCATGGTTACCCCGGGTATAGTGGAGTGAAACTTCGATTTCCCGATTTCAAAAAAGAAAAAAAAACTAACCTTGATCAAAGAAGAAAATTTACAAGGAATATTACGATCCTTGTGGCACTTTCTTCTTTGTACAGATCATGAAACCGATCCCTCGAGTAAAGGTCTTGAGAGCGACTAAACCATTCTCCTTAAAAGGACTTTGTCACGTTCTTCACTCCTATCCTAAGACTAACTTCATAATCGACTTCTAATTCATAAGCTTGCTCACTTGTGTACCAATAATTGGAATAATAGGCAATGGAACATCTTGGTTGATAATGATATGTAAAATTTATCTCAATCTATCTGCTTATACTTTTGGGTTGATTGATTATTTAACATGATTCGATATAGTATCATAGCGATGCCCCTGACATGGCCATCTCGATAGTATTCTTGGGTGTTGAACAAATAATTTGTTTCTTTTATGTCATTTTTTTCGAGGGTAAGATTGTTGAGAATATGAACAAAGTAGTCTCATATTGGTTAGATAAGGAGAAAATTGTGAGTAGGTACAATCATTTTCATCGTTGCAAGTCCTTTTGGGTGAAAGAAAAAGCAAAGCCATGAAGGCTATTGCCAAAATTGAATAGTATCATACCTGTATAGGGATATGTTCAGGGTTGTCATCTCTAACTGTGATATCAGAGCAGTGTCTCTGACTTGACCATCTTGGTATACTCTTTGGATGTCGAATTAATAGTTTGGGAGGCTTAATGACATACGTCATAGTTAGTACTAGTGAATTAGTTGTTGAGCTGTTTCTCCTCCAATGAGGAGAGGTTTGTAATATGCTCGGGGCTCAGAATTTGGTGCTGCTTCAGTGAGGAGTGGATATGTAATATGCTCGTGGTTGAGCATTTGGTGCTGCTCCTGTGAGGAGTGGACCATTAATATGCTCTAGCTAGTTTAGATACAAAATCTACGATGGAGTGAAACTCTACGATGGGTTGAAAGTCGGAACTAAAATTACGAAGATAATATTATCCCAAATTAAACAAATATCACAAAAAATGAAACCAACAAATGGCTAGGATGAGAATCCCTAGATGAAGTCTCTAAACTAGTTGAATCTAAGTGACATAACCAAACCAGAAGCTTGCTTATGAAGAGTATTTGAAGCCTTTGCAATGATAACACGGAAGAAACTCCCAAAAAGCTAAAACCCACTTCTCGAGACAACAAAACCCTTGAAAATGCTGCTGCCGAACACACTGTCAGAAGTGACAATACAAAACATCTATTTCCTTTTCTTTTAACAGAATTTGAAAAAGATGATATTGAGGAACCCAAAGGCCAAACACAAGCATATTTCTGATTAAGCACTTCAACTTCTTGAAAACCAAGAAACAATCATCATTAGAAAACCTAGAAGAGAGAACACCCAGTTAGCAGAATTTCTATTAGATGGTCAATTTTGATCGTATTTCTGTCAAGTTTGTGTATCAGTTCACTATTGTTTTCGGTGTTCTAGTAATCCAAAACCTATACGTAGTTTTTTATTTTTTATATTAATATGTACATGCAGACTCATAGTGTGTATTTTATTTTCTGTAAATCTTAGCTCTCAGACTTGACAGTTCTGCTATCTTCTGTAGCATGCTATTTCTTGCCTCCATAAATCTCTAGTAGATAAAACAAGAACCTGGTAAAGGTTGTAGTTTCATTTGAAAGTCGTAATAATTTTGATGCAGGTACCTTGCTATAATTTGGCCAGATATTCCATACTTTTCTATCTACAAAGTAAGTGACTGGTCCATTGTTGATTCTGGAAGTGCAAGGCTTTTGGCCTGGGATACATGTCGAGACAGGTTTGCCTTGCTGGAATCTGCTATACCTCCTAGATTCCCTACAATTCCTAAGGGGGGATCATCAAGAAGAGCAAAGGAGGCTGCTGCAGCAGCAGCACAAGCAGCTGCAGCAGCTGCTTCTGCTGCTTCCTCAGCCAGTGTTCAAGTTCGTATATTGCTCGATGATGGGACATCAAATATATTGATGAGGTCTATAGGTAGCCGCAATGAACCGGTATTCCAAGTTCTTTATCTTTTGATTATCATTTATCCTTTAATAAGTATGACTATTATTTTTTTTTTTTTTTGCTCACTCTAGTGCTTGAGTTTGACCAATAATTTTCCCTGATCCCGTTTCGGTTATTAATTTCTTTCTTCTGAATGAAAGGTTTTTTTTAATCAACAAAATAGGAAAACATCAGTTTGTACAGTTAAGAGGGGTACATGGGCAAGCTCATGTTGACCATATTAATGTCTCCAATACACATTATTTTACATTATATTATTACTATCATCATCATTATATTACTTACAAAATACCAAAAAATGGAGAGGAACATCCACAAATAGA
Source organism: Cyclanthera cordifolia (assembly GCA_037832605.1). Taxonomy (NCBI): domain Eukaryota; kingdom Viridiplantae; phylum Streptophyta; class Magnoliopsida; order Cucurbitales; family Cucurbitaceae; genus Cyclanthera; species Cyclanthera cordifolia. Next base: position 4,542 of record JBBMEG010006276.1, on the reverse strand, counting down.
AATAATTCCTATAAATTTTCTTAACGTCTAATTGTTGTTGGGTCCGAAAATATATCTCGTGAGAATAATCGAGGTGCGCGTAAGCCAGCCCGGACACTATATATATATATATATAAAAAGAATTTTCAAGATCTCTCGTGGAGTGACCAAATGGGCTAGATGACTTTAAGTAACGAAGAGATAATGTGTTCAATCCATGGTGGTCTAGCCACCTATCTAGGGAATTAATTTCTTACGGATTTCCTTTACATACAAATGTTGTAGGGTCAGGCGTTATGTCCGTGACAATAGTCAAGGTGCACGTAACCTGGCCTGGACAGTCACCGATATAAAAAAAAAAAATTCTAAGAGAGGTTACAAGAATATCTGCCATGGGCGTTGGTCATAGAAGTAGGGTAAGCTTCCCTTTTTAAGAGAGCCTAAATAGTAGCCGCCATAAACCATGTAGTATCTTGAAGTTTCAACTATTTTTCTTTTGATCTTTCTTAAAGTTATATTTCTTTGTACCCATATTCTTAGCATGAAAAATTAATGGAATCAAGTTTTCCAATCAATTCTTGTTTTTTTGTCCTTTTGAAGCACTTCTTATATGTACATATATATGTGTATAAATGTGTGTATATGCTCATATAATAGGAAACTGAAATGTTAGGCCTTATTTGATAACCCTTTCATTTTTAGTTTTTGTTTTTGTTTTAAAAAAATTAGGTTGTTTGATAACCAATTGAGTTTTTGGTTTAGAATGTAACATTTATAAAATTGTGTAGAAATTTCAAAAACGAAAACGTAGCTTTTTTAAAAAGGTTTTTGTTTTTAAAAAAGCACTAGAAAATGTAGAATAAATAATAAAAAAAATAAAATATTTAGTAAGCTTGAACATTAAATCTCAAATTTGAAAGACCTTCATTACACAATTATATATTTTGAATAGTTATCGCGATTTTTATTTATAAATTACATACAATTTGGATTTTTTTAGTTTGAGAATTTGAATCCATGACCTCATGGACCATTAAGTGTATACTTATGTCGTTAAACTACTGCTATTGTTTTCCATCAAATTTGGATTGAATATATTTGAACTAATTTTGTTAAATCCTAAATGAATAATATTTTTTTTATTTATACCATAACCGCCCTAGCCTAAATTTATATTTGTTAATGATTGTATCATCGTATATGCATATAGATTAAATCAGTTGTTATAGTAAATTTTTATTTTATTAGTCATTAACTAATACATTTAATTTAGAAAGGATAAATACATTCAAAATATCAATACTATCTTATAAAAAATATTAATATTGTTTTTAGCCATAAAACTTCGAAAAAGACTAAGACTATAGATATTAGTTATATAATTGTAGTATATTAAATGAAAAATATAATAAACATAGTTTGATTTTATTTCATTCAAATTAAAAAATTAAAGTATAAATAAATTGTTATTTTTAAAAACAAAAACAGTTATCAAACATGTTTTTTGATTTTTAGTTGTTAAAAAACATGAAACTAAAATCAGTTATCATATACGATTTTTATTTTCAAAACATAAAACCAAAAACCAAATATGAAAAACCAGAAACAAAAATTAAAAAAACGAAATAGTTAAACTTATATATTGGGCTGATTTTCTTATGATAAGAAAAATAAAATAATTCTATTTCCGTGCAATGTGCCCAGATATGAGGCTGAAAAGCTTATGGAGCTCTTTGATCTGAATTGTCTGATATCCAGCTATTTCTTATACATTTATCTGATTAATAGAGATCTGCATTTCTTCACAGTTATTGGATATTCTACTGCTTTCATCTCTTGCATTGTTAAACTTCAATAAGCTTTGCAAGTCATTGCATTTTTCATATTCTTTTTCTCATTTATTGTAAGTCACCATTCGGCATGTGTAACTCACTAATAGGTGTTTTGAGTTGTAACTCTTTTATTTCATCTTTTCATTGAAATCGTTTCTTCATCCAAAAATACATCATCATGCATCATGGGGAGAAAATATTTGAGCAGCTATAACATTTTTTTTAGGTTGTTGGTTTGCATGGTGGGGCTCTTCTTGGCGTTGCTTACCGAACATCTAGAAGAATTAGTCCTGTTGCTGCTACAACAATTTCAACTATGCCTTTATCAGGATTTGGTAACAGTGGTGTTTCTTCCTTCACAAGTTTTGATGATGGTTTTTCTTCCCATAAATCTTCGGCTGAAACAACACCACCAAACTTTCAATTGTACAGGTGAGAATAATCTTTTTTTTTATATTCATACCTCATTCTTGAATTATTATTTTTTTTTCTTTTTTTGTTTCAAATAAGTTTTGAAATTTCTCTTTTTTTATATAGGAAACAAGAATAAGATTTTTTTTTTGATATCCGTGAGTGTTCGGGTCAGCTCCGCATCTTTATTATTCTGACGGGACATACCGCTAGACCATACAACATTTGGTTGTCAACAAAATCCATGGGAAATTAATTTATAGGTAGGTGGTCAACATGAATTGATTCCCAACCTTTTGATTTTGGGAAACATGCCAATGGACACTAAAAAAGGCTAGGGTTGAGGATTTAAGGTTTAGGGTTTCGAAGCTCGACTTGTACGGGTCAGGAAGTGAAACTTATTCTATTCAAACAGAGGAATACTCACCCAAAAGTGTCAATGGACACTAGAAAAAGACTTTGGTTAGGGTTTAAGGATTTTAATTAAATCTTTAAAATTTTCAATTATTTGTGTCGCTTGCACAACGGAAGCTATCCTTCAACCTTGATAAATTAGCAATCTATAGGTTGGTTGATTACTGATTTGTAATCAAGTTGTTTGAAATTTTTGTTTCGTTATTTAGCATAGGCTTTTTGTTCCTCGGTTTCCTTTATATGAATGAAATACAACCTAGTGTCAAAAGAATTGCATGGTGTATAGAAGTTAAAAAGTAGTTTGAGGAAAATTCTACTACCACCAAGAAGATTGAAAGAGTTGTGGAGTTCCAAGCACTAGAAGTTGGGTATCTATGTAGTTGAAAATTCTTCTATTAGAGGACTATTTTCCATCCATATTTGACAGGGAAGGTCCTACAAGCTCGTTGATAGAATTCTTTTTTTCCTTCTAAATTTGGTAAGAAATAAGATCTAGGGAAGCTCTGGACTGATAATTTTGGAGAAGGGGGAGGCTAACTAACTTCCTTAAGCCAGCGGCTATATTGAACTGATAGAAGTTGGTTATGGAAACCAATAGTCAGTTTCTAACGGCTTTGAAAGCCAGCAAAACAAATACCACAAAGGACATATCTTACGTCATCTTGGCTCATTAGTCATTACCATGTGAAAAGTACTCAACTTTAGTATGATCATGCCTTTTATATCATACTTTCACTAATGTATATGGGGCTTGCTTGAGATTCTATTTTCAAAAAAGTTTTTTAGAACAAAAATATAGTGAAACTATGTCCTGTTGGTTTTTCTTTTTGGAAGTCTCAGTCATTTTGTTCACATGGATTACTTATCCTTGACTTGTAAATGGTGACTTTAAACTTTTACAAGTCGTCCTTCATACTTTTACAACAAGTTTTTCCTTCTTATTTTTTTTTTGATAGGAAACAAAAAAATTTCATTGATGTAACAAAAGAATTCCCATCAGAAAAGTTACAAGAAACATCTCCATTGGATAAATAACAATGAGAGATCATAATCACTAAAAGGAGCAGTTCTATATAACCAAAAGAGAGCTAAATACAAAGTAGATTCCATAAATTTATCAATGGTTGATGATTTATCTTTGAAGATTCGATTGTTCCTTCGAGCCGAATGTTCCAGAGGAAGGAATGTATAATAGTCTCCCCTAGAGTCTTTTCCTTAGTGAATGGATGACCGACGAGAGCATATTCAAGAAGAGATCTGATGTTGTTAGGCCAAGCACAACACCAACCAAAATCGCTAAGAACGAAATTCCAAAAGGTAGATGCAAAGGTACATTGATGAATTAAGTGATTCTGTGTTTCAGCATCTCTATAACAATAACAAAGAGAACAAATGCTAGGAGATAAAGAGATATATGGAGACTTTTTCTGATAAACATCACATGTACTAATGGCAGCAAAACTTCACTCCCACACAAAAAATTTAACCTTCTTTGGTTGTGGACCCCGCCAAAGACAATCAAATATATTGAAATTAGCTTGTTCATAGCTTTTAGATTCTTCCTTGGCAAGAGAACCCGCAGAAAAACACCAATTCTTGTCAAGAGGCCATTTCCATTTATCGTCAGCTTCAGATAGGTGAAGAGCTTCTATTTTTATAGAGCGATCAGCCCATTCCTCGACTTCACAATCCGTAAGTTTTCTTCTCAATGACAAATTCCAAGCTTTGTGCTCTCTAGTCCTACAATCTAGTATAGTGGCATCCTTCCTCAATGATAAATGGTAAAGATGAGGATATTTCACTTTGATACCAAAGTCTTCCAACCAGTTATCTGATAGGGTTTAGGGCTATTGTAGTTAGTTAAGAGTTGGTTAGGGGGTTACAACTAAGGTGGTTAGTTTGTTAA
>JBBMEG010006267.1:0-35998 GCA_037832605.1 Cyclanthera cordifolia | reverse complement strand
TATATATATATTCTTGATGATATAGAATGCTTCAATATCACTATGATGGTCAATTCTGCTTTTGATGTAGATATTGGCTACTGCTTATATTCGCCACGAGCCTTGGGAGATGGGAGTGCATAAAAGAAATGGTGTTGTGTATCTAGATGTGCATAAATTGCCAGAAAGACCACAAAGCGAATTGGAGCGTCGAAGGTACTAGACCTTTAACATGCTTTCAGAAAATACATTAGAATTAGATTAAATAAAACTAATATCGGCCGATGTTGATATAAAAAATCATGAGTAGTTTATCTGATTGCTGATAGTGTACTTAGGTTTATGTGATTATCTGATTATCATACTTGAAATAAAAGCATTAGCTGATATATTAGTACAACAGGAACTATGCAATAATTTAGATTGTTGAAATGCAGAGCAAGCCAACTCTTTTTGGACACTTGTGACATTAGTTGAGCCGTTGAGCTATTCTTATAATAAATAGTTCTTTATGAATTGAGAATAAGAACTAAATACTCTAATGATTAATGTAAAAGGCACCGTGAGGAAGTCAATATGTATAATTCTTTTTCTATTACTTTTTTTTTCGGCTGTTTTCTAATTCTATGATACATAGACAAGATTGTGCTATTTTTAATTTCCAAATTATTTATTCGTTTGTTCAAACAATTATAATAGTTAGTTCTTGATAAACGTTGTCTTATAAAGGTGTTATTGGGGTTACTGTTTTGAGAACCTTGCTACTGAGGATCCAAGAAGAGATAATGGAGAAGGGATTCATCATGTAGATGCAAATGCTGAATATTGTGCCGTAATTAAAACAAAATTAGGTGCTCATCGCATTCTGATGGGGGCTGAAATGGATTGCTGTGACTCAACTGATGAAGGAAGGAGATTTTATGTTGAACTAAAGACGAGCCGTGAGGTTGACACAAATGAAAAACTATTATACTACTCAGTGCTTATTATATTTCTTTTATGATCTAGGTTTTCAATGTTTTACTTTAATATGTAATTGCACTTAACAATTTTCCTTGTTATTTCCAGTTGGATCGGCGTACTGAAGAAAGATATGAGAGAGAGAAATTGCTTAAATTTTGGGTATATTTGTATTTTCTTGTTTGGCTTTGGATCAATTAGTGTCTACTTTTGTTGTTGACATTGTAGTTGTAGCATTGGTAGCATAAATCAACCAAGCATACATATCAAGTATTAACAACTTTACCCATTCCCTTGAGTAAGGCTCGGGAACACTGAACTATTACAGGGCTAGTCATAAACTCCTAACCAATGATGTGAATTGAAAATTGTATCATATGTAAGAAAAGAGATGCCACTTTTAAGGTTTTGGAAGAAGAATTAAATCTTCCATGTAACCCAGCTTAATTCAGTGTTGGCTAAAAGAAAACAAAATATTTCACGGAGTTGAAAAATGTGATTAGGGACATGATGAACTGGTATTTTTTATTGTTATTTTTGTCACACTGGACCAATACTCTTGACTCCGTGACAGGCTGATTTTCACTGATTCCTGGCTTCCATTCTTTGTTAAAAAGAAAAAAATTATGTGCCGGGCTTTTTTGGAACCACAAACTCCTTCCATTTCGTGTATCAATGTACATTTTTGTTTCCAATGTATGTGTGTGTGTGTGTGTATATCATGTATTAGGGGGATGATTGTATTATATAGTTCTAGAACCATCTTGGTCTAGTCTTGGAAGTTCCAAGCTGCATGCACAAGGCTCTTTTTCTTTTCACAATATTATTGTTCTCTGAAAAAAAAGAAAAACGATGATGGATCGATAATTTTGAGATGTCATGCTGCTGAGGAAGTTCGTTATTATCTTTTGTATTTTTACTTTTTAACCGGAAAACCACCCATTTCTAAGGAAGTTTAATAGGAACAAAGTTCATTAGAAGTGTTTTTTCCTGTTCTTATTCTTATGTTTCTATTTACTTTCCTACTGTGTGATGGGTTAATTTTCAATTAAATGATTTCCAAGCTTCCTCCTTTCAGCTGTTAGTTAAGGAGTTAGTCTTGTCTCTTGTTCTTCTCATGCTTTTGCTAGTCCGCTCATGCGTTATTTTCCTTTTTGAGTGAAAAAGAAAATTGTTTTCTCATGAAATTCTGAGTTTGTCTTTGGATTCATCCAGTTGCTTTCCTTTTTTCTGTAAGAAGTGATTATGCAGAGCCTTTTTTTCCATTCTAAGTTCAAATCTTGATTGGTTACACTTTTTTTGTTGCTGTTGCAGATACAATCATTCTTAGCTGGTGTACCATATATCGTTATTGGGTTTAGGTAACTCATCTTGCTTACCTCTTTCATTTGGTGGTTGAAGTTTGTTAATAGAAAGAATAGTCCAAAGGGAGAGCGACCCTTTGCAAGTAATTACGGAAGTATGATGGAATTCCTTGCCTCACTGATTCCATTTCTTTCCTTTCTTTTCTTATATTAGAAAAAATGAACAAAATGTCAAAGATAGGGAGATAAAAAATTGAATGAGCTTCTAGTATTGTTGGTCTAAGCTTGGCGATTGATGGCCAACAACTCCTAGATAGTAGCGCCGATACTGGAGTAAACGGGGTAGCTTGGAATAAGGATAGTAGGGCAAATACAATCATCTGCTCAACACATAATATATAAGGTTGTATAGTGCGGCCCTGCTATGGTCACTTTCTTAACCCAACTCTACCAAAAGGGTTGGTGACGCGTTGGTTTTATTGTTTGGTGACAATCCAATTTAACACCATGTCCCTGACTCGATCTTGAAAATTAGTATTTAGCTCTCATTTATTTGAGAATAGTGGTATCCTCTATGTAAGGTTTGTGGTCCTCCCCTAACTTGTACTAAAAAAATTCTTATTTAAGGAAATGACCACAGTGCGGCGGCCGCTCTATGCAGCCTTAAATTTCCAAGTCAGAGACCCTTGTACTTCAGGCTAATCAACTTGGTGTCCACACCCCCTTCTGATTTTGTTTCTGTTTCCCGAATTGTTATTAAAGAAGCCGGTAATAAATAGAAAGAGTTTTACTGTGAAGTCAAAGGAAGAGGTTTACATTCATTCTAAACAAGCAATTATGTGCGATTGAAATCTTCCTCCTTTCACCAAAAATTTTTCTTGCAGGCTGTAGGATTTAATTTTAGCCAAGTATACTCACTCTCATCATCATGTTATGCAGGAATGATGCTGGCCAACTTGTTCGCACAGAAAGATTGAGAACTAAGGACATAACTCAGAGAGTGAAAATGAAAAGCTATTGGCAGGTATTTGTTTCTTTTTCTTTTCTTTTTAAAAAAATAATTTGATAAGGAAGCTTTAGCCTGGGTTAAGAAAGTTACAAAAAAAACTCTTACGTTTAGCTCAAACAAGAGATAAACATAGTTTCTAAAAGGGTTCGATAACTTTCTCGAAGCAAAAGACGTAACAATACAGGCACCAATAAATAGAAACCTATCTCTTTCTCCCGGAGAATTTTATTTGAATTATGAATTAGAATCACAAACCTTAGCTGAACTTTTTTTCTTCTTATTTTTTAAATGTCTTTTTTGTGAGTAAAGCTTTTATTTTACTTCTTGTCCTTATATCTTATAATGACAACTGATTTGCAGGGAGGAGTCTGTCTGGCTTTTGCTGATGAAGTGTTATGCTGGCTATATGGAACTGTCAAAGAAAGTAAGTTTTGATCCTACACTTTGCATTGCTCCTATTAAATTTTTTAATTTGTTGCAGCAAATTGTCATGGATCAAGCAAATAATTTCAAAAGATTCATCTACTCGCCTCGTGTCATATATCAAAGAACTAACTTCTTATTCATGGTTCAACTTTTACTTCAGATGAAGATTACATATTGCAATTTGCACATCCTTTCACTCGTTTAGAGCTTCTTCAAGCCTCCTCGTGCCCGGGTGCTATCACTCATCACTTTGAGCTGTTGTAGTCGTCGAAGATTCCCCCCACACCCTGTACATCTGGAAGCGCAGATTCACGGTTAAGTTAGCATTCATCTTTCATCTTAAACTATAACGATTCGTTATCGTAGGTTACACCGACTATATGCTTAACCAATTAAAGTAGAGTTGAAAATGCAAAATAGTATATTGCCTAACAGGTATAGCACCATAGGAGATAGAGGGAAAAAAAGTTAGGGAGATAAAGATAGAAGACGAAAGAAAAGGAAAAAAAGAACAAAAGCAAAGAGCTTTATTTTGCACAGTTATTATAATTATTTTGGGTAGCTTGATTAGGTTATCACGAGACATGAACTCCAACTTCATTCCATTCTCTTATCTGTTAGTAGATTGGAATATAATGCCAAATTATGCTTTGAACTTGTTTTTTTTAATATATTTATTTTATTTATTACTTTTTTTTTAGTTCACTTTTGTAATCGTTTCATTGAAAAATTTAGCTAGGATATGTTTAGAGACGTAAGTTTCGAATGTGTCAATAATAGTGTAGGCATGATGTAACATATTAATCAAGCAGTATTAGATTCGAATCTACCTTCAATATTGTTGAAAATAATACACACTTTAAAAGGCCATGGGTTCTAGGTTTTGGTGAAAAGTGTTTATCCTAATACACTTTACAAGTTTCTAACTGAATTTTTTTTATGATTATAAAATTATGAGTTTAAATCTTTATTATATTGTTTTTTTTTTTTACAACTATAATGCAGTGAGTTTAAATCTTCTATCATTAAATTATTGAACTCAAAAGGTTAATACCATGAGTAAAGGAAATGAAAATAATATCATAAATTTCTCCTACCTATTTTGCTTTATTTATTAGGAATTTTGATTATTTCTGACAGATTCAACTTTTAAATGTTTGCACAAATTTGGTTCATGATTATGCACCACTATACTAGTTTTGCATGTGAAACATGTATACACCTATTTACTTTTTTCATTTCAACTCTTTTCTTCTGGCTACCTTTTAAACTTGGAGTTCTAAAATAAATAAATAATATATCTATAAATAGTATGTTTCAAAAAATTAAAATGTAAATAAAATGTAAAAGAAAACATAAACAGTGATTTATTTTATTTTATTTTTTTTAAAGAAAATGAGAAAAAGTTCTATGAAAAGAAAAATATTAGCATTAATGAATATAGTTTAAGGATTAAGACATCTTTATTTTTGGATTAAAACATCTTTATTTTTAAGGCCTACAAAAGAAATGATTATAAGTGTATTTATGAACCAGAAATTATTAGTTCTAATCTGATTAGTGTAAAAGACCATTTTATGCCAATTTAATTATTCAATCATAAATGAATATTTCTATAATTGCCCACACATATTTACTCTTCATTTTTTAATCTCCTAATACATTTCATTAAATAAAATAAATAAAAATAAAATCATTTAGCAATATAATTGATGGTACTGATTAGTTTTATAACTTAGTCCAAACTTAAAGCCGACATTGGGCAATTTGAAGACCTTTCTTGAATACACTTTTTTTTTAATAATAATAATAAAAAAGAAATACAATTCTTGCACAAACTAAAGAAATATTACTCATGTACTAAATTATACTATGGTTGATGTAAACTAACGAAATACTATGCATTATAAAAAAAAATCGGTGAGGTTAAAATATCATTTTAATTTATACATTTTGAGTTTTATGTGATTTTGATGCATTTTAAAATTTATTATTTAGACTATGAATTTGTAGAATAATTTTGTTTTGATCTTTTATACGGGATTAAATCATAAATAATAAAATTAATGCACCATTAAAATGATATTTTAGTCTAATAAAAAAATGAACTTAATTAAAATAAAAAGTAATATATAAAATGGCTTATTACAAAAAGGAAAAGAAAAAAAAAGTGCGAATTGTCGCTGCCGATTCATCGTCAACCGTATAGGCAAATAGATATAATCGCCGCCCTTCTCTGTGGTTGCGTCATTCCTCGTTAAGCTTTTCGAATCCCGAACCACCATTGATAATGGCTTCTCTGCTCTATCACTCTCTCTCAGATTCCATTTAGCATTTTCTTTGATTCCCAACTCTTCTTCTCTTCCTCCCCTCTCGATTCCCTCTTTCTGGTCATGTTTTCCCCACTGATTTAGCCCCTTTTTCCGCCCTGCAACCGGCGGCGATGCACCGTCGCCGAGGTGTGATTGGCGGCGCCGGTGTCGGTTCTTCCAAGCTGGAGGTCGGTCTCATCGATCGGAATAATATCAACGAGGCTCTCGATAAGCAGCTCGACCGATCCTCCCCCTCCTCTTCTCGCGCGACCATTAACGGCAAGGAAAAGCCCTCCGCGGCTCAGACTGTGTTAATGGCGAACCCGCCCTCTGATCAGAGAGACTCTGGTGTGCTCTTGCATCGATTTTTGTCTGTCTGCCTACTTTTCGACTTGTTGTCATCAGTTTCTGCTGTTTATTTACATATATTTATTTATTTATTTTTCTCATTTTCGGTCCGGCTTTGTTCAGTATGCAAATCTTTACCTTCTTTTTCTTCTCATTCGTGTTCTTTTTGGCAATTCGATGATCCGGTTAGGCCCTGTCATGGTTTATTGTGTTAGCAGATATCTGTATTTCGGAGCCTTGTGCCAATGGACGGATGATTTTGATTACTGTATTTAGCGACAGCGTTTACTTAAAAGAGTGTAGAGGAAGGATCGGTCGAGATGCTTATCGTTACTGCTTTGATTTCTGTAAAGAGAGTTTTTCTTTTTGTAAATTTTTGTTTTGGTTGAGAAGGATGATTTTGTCCTGCATTGTTTAGCTTTGAAATAAGTGATAATATGCCCAAGTTCAATTCAACCGACTTTAATGTTTATGTTTCATTCATAATTTGTAATGCTATTTTATGAAATCTGCCATCATATTCTAAATTGTTCACTTGATTCCATGTCTTTTTTCCCCTTCTCTATCGAATAAAAAGTCATTGTGACAGCTTAATTTCACTGCCTGCCGAATAAACACTGCAATACTTTTTTGAACGATTGAATATTTGATTAGAATGAGTGCCATCCCTGCTAATGTATTCTGATTTTGATTATTGGCAATGACAGGAGAGGATGGCATGGGCTAAATGCTTGTTATTTTTTGTGACATTTTCATAAAAATTGATATAGAAGTTATTCAAGATAATTTGCTGTCCGAGAACATTGTCGAACCTTTTCTTTCACCACCATTCTTCTCTGTGATAAAACTAGAACAATTCGATTTCGCATATTGCTAATTAATTAATTGACAACAGGAATTATTGACTTGCAGAGATAAAAATTATTGAGAACTTATGCTTTACTTCTTGAATGTTTTGTTTCTAAGAGTCTTATTTATACAATAGTTACAATATGATTGTGTTATAGTTTGTTTATCTTTCTCACTTTCTCACTTTTGGTTTAGTTGCTGAGGAGTCTGAGACTGACAGTGAAGAGTCAGATGTCAGTGGATCTGATGGTGATGATACATCTTGGATTTCATGGTTTTGTAATTTGCGAGGAAACGAATTCTTCTGTGAAGTGGATGATGACTATATACAAGATGACTTTAATCTTTGTGGGTTAAGCAGCCAAGTTCCATACTTTGATTATGCTCTTGACTTGATTCTGGATGTTGAATCCTCTAATGGTATGGTTAATTTATTAATAATTATTCTAAGATGTTCTGCCTTGCTTATTCAAGCATACGCATATCAAAGAAATCATTTATTGAAAGGATCTTTGTTAATAAATACATAAATCTAAGAACACCTTGCAGGTGTGCTCTATGATATAGCTAAAGCCTAATGCCAGCGCAAGAGTAAATGTATTTTTGTTTCTTAAAGTTTGTTTTGTTGGCTGTTAAATATTTCAAAATGACTATAAATTTTGCAAAGAGATTGCATGCTTGACACTTCAAGGGAAGCCACCAATAGGATATTGGAAGTCAAGTAAATTTTGGAATTTAAAATGGCATTCCACCCATTTCCTTGGAGTAATTCTCCTTTTTCATACTCATGAATGTTTGATTCAGCTTGTGTGCCCCTGGAGACAATGGTTTGAAGCTAATATATTTGTTGTAAGGAAACTCTCATAGATCATTAAATTCTAGGTTGATGACTACCATGGAATGAACTTTGGTTGGTGCCACCATGATCTGAACTCAATCTTTTTGGACCCTTTTATTTATTTATTTATTACATTGTATCATGGATGGTTATTTGTGCATATTTTCTATAGTAATCATTGGTTTGTCATTTGGGCTTATTGACAGTATCCATTTTCTAAGTTCTCCTATAAAAGTATTTTGGCTGCAATCTTTCATTTAGGGGTGTGGGTTGTCACACATCAATTTGAATGAGTGCAATATGCAGGTGATACGTTTACAGAGGAACAGAATGAACTAGTTGAATCTGCAGCTGAAATGCTTTATGGTCTAATTCATGCAAGATACATCTTAACTAGCAAAGGCATGGCTGCTATGGTGAGATGAGAATCTTCTATTGTGTGTATTTATTTTTAACATTCGCGACAACGGTCAGAATAACACATTATGTCTTCTTCCAAACCCTAAATCTTCTATTGCGTCTCTTTCTATTTATATGCTTGTGCTACCAAATGGTCAGAATAACCCATTATGATTTTCACAGTTGGAGAAGTTCAAGAATTATGACTTTGGGAGATGCCCTAGAGTTTTATGCTCTGGACAACCCTGTCTTCCTCTTGGTCAATCAGACGTTCCTAGAGTAAACATCATCCAGATATACTGTCCAAAGTGTGAGGATGTTTATTATCCTCGATCCAAATATCAAGGTAGTATCCTTGTACACTTGTTATCAATTTATCGCTATAATCATAATCCTGATTGTATGCCACTCTAGTTTCTTTTGTTGAAAAAGCTTGATAGATGAGATATCCTCATTAGCCAAATCATCATTGACCTAGTGGTCAAAAGGATCTTGAAAACAAAAATGTTATGATTTCATTTCATGGCTGCCACTTGTTTAAGAATTAACTTTTACAGATTTTTTTGTCATCCAAATATTGTAGGGTTAGGCAGTGTAATTCATGAGATTAATTGATATGCGCATAGTGATCCAAACAATCAAAGATACAAAAGAAAAGAAAAAAAAGCATATTGAAAATAAAATGTGACATGTTTTCAATAACTGAATTGCATTTAAGCCTTAATTATGTTTGTGAATGACCAGAACTCACTGTAGATAGTCATAAACAGTAATATCCACAGGAATGTATTTTGGTTTGCTAATTTTGTTTGAACATATAGACATTGATGGAGCTTACTTTGGAAGTACATTTCCTCACCTCTTCCTGATGACATATGGACACCTTAAGCCGCAAAAAGGTAATCAGGGCTACGTTCCGAGAGTGTTCGGATTCAAGGTCCACAAGCCATGAAGCTGAAAGTTGAAAAGCAGTTCAACTGTGGTGAGTTCTATGCCATCTCTGTTTTTAATTTTGCTGCTGAAACTTCTCTATGGAAGAGATGCCTCCTTTTGAGAATAATAGTATGAAGAAATCCTCCCTTTATTTGTGTGTTTGGATGTTAGAATGAACCATTCGTCTTACCCCTTTGTGATGGCTCGTTTTTAGTGAGCTTCTTTAATCCCCCACCTAAAAAAAACACCTTTTTTGGTAGTTTAAGTAATGGTGATGGTTTTCTCTGCACCTAACTGTTTTATTAATGACAATTCATATATAGCTTGTCACACTATACCTTGTATAATTTATCTTTTCAATTTTTTTTTTCCTCGTTGCATCGGGATCAACTTACTCGGCTTAGTCACATTGACAAATTGCTTGATCTTACTAATATATTTGGCTATCAAGAAAGTCCATAACCTTAATTTTAATGTTCATAAATACACAGGTCAATTTACTTACTAACCCTATAGATTGAACTCATTATTTTGTGATATCACTTAGTTTCACTTTTTTTTTTGATTGACCACTAAGTCAATTTACGATGGTTTCTTTATCCTATTTTTTGGTTTTTGAGAATTTGTTCGATGTTAATTATTCCTAATGTATAGTGTAACATTGTTCAAAAAATGGGTGGAGTCAAAACGTAGGTTAATGGTTAGTGTTCTAATCAAATGAAAAATGGATGGACTCGAAATGTACGATTGAGTTTAAAGATTAATGTTTAATCAAAATGGGCGGACAGCATCAGTTAACTTGGGCCATAATTGAAATATTATTAGTTAGGTTTTATCTTATTTTAAATTTGTTTAGAAAGTCGTTGATCAAAGTCCACTCTAACCACAATAATTATGGTTTAAAAATATTTTCTTACAAGTTTGTCCAGGAAAGCATTAAACTTTAAAAAATAATGTGAATAATTTCGGACAAAAACCTTTGCAGAGAAACAGAGATGGTCGTCAATCTTATGTGTTAAAATAAACTCGTTTGTTTTTTGTAGAAGATGAGAGGTTAACTATTGACTCTTCAAAAATCACTTGTTTGTATTTGATAGTAAATAATTATTTTTAATCACTTATCAAATTTTCTATCAAATCTCTTTATCAATTTTTATATCAAACAAGCTACTCGACCATTATTAACACAAATTTTCAAATAAATAATTAATTATTCAATTATTACTAACGTCGATTCTTAAACAAGTATTTAATTACTATAAATTCCTTTGCTCCTCTCTTTTTTGCAAAAAATAAACACACTCCGACAGAAATTATGAGAAACAACAAAATGTACTCAAAAGAGATAGATAAAGTTATATAGATAAAAATATATTATATGAACAAAATTCGTTGTAGTCTGGTTTGTTAGGATACTGGCTCTCACCCGAAAGACTCGGGTTCAAGTTTTTTAATAAATTTTTTATCTTCATTCTTAATACTTTATTCTATGTTTAGACGATATTTAAACAAATAAATTACATGAACAAAATCCGTTGTAGTCTAGTTGGTTAGGATACTCGGCTCTCACCCGAGAGACCCGGGTTCAAGTCCCGGCAACGGAATGTTTTTTTAATACTTTATTCTATTTTATTCTCATATAATTTTTTGATCTTCATTCTTAATACTTTATTCTATATTTAGACAAAAATTTACATGAACAAAATCCGTTGTAGTCTAGTTGGTTAGGATACTCGGCTCTCACCCGAGAGACCCGGCAACGGAATGTTTTTTAATACTTTATTCTATTTTATTCTCATATAATTTTTTGATCTTCGTTCTTAATACTTTATTCTATTTTAGACAAAATGTAAACAAATAAATTATATGAACAAAATCCGTTGTAGTCTAGTTGATTAGGATACTCGGCTCTCACCCGAGAGACCCGGGTTCAAGTCCCGGCAACGGAATGTTTTTTAATACTTTATTCTATTTTATTCTCATATAATTTTTTGATCTTCATTCTTAATACTTTATTCTATTTTAGACAAAATGTAAACAAATAAATTACATGAACAAAATCCGTTGTAGTCTAGTTGGTTAGGATACTCGGCTCTCACCCGAGAGACCCGGGTTCAAGTCCCGGCAACGGAATGTTTTTTAATACTTTATTCTATTTTATTCTCATATAATTTTTTGATCTTCATTCTTAATACT
Source organism: Cyclanthera cordifolia (assembly GCA_037832605.1). Lineage (NCBI taxonomy): Eukaryota > Viridiplantae > Streptophyta > Magnoliopsida > Cucurbitales > Cucurbitaceae > Cyclanthera > Cyclanthera cordifolia. Next base: position 24,445 of record JBBMEG010006267.1, on the reverse strand, counting down.
TTATTCTATTTTAGACAAAATGTAAACAAATAAATTACATGAACAAAATCCGTTGTAGTCTAGTTGGTTAGGATACTCGGCTCTCACCCGAGAGACCCGGGTTCAAGTCCCGGCAACGGAATGTTTTTTAATACTTTATTCTATTTTATTCTCATATAATTTTTTGATCTTCGTTCTTAATACTTTATTCTATTTTTAGACAAAATGTAAACAAATAAATTGCATTAACAAGATCCGTTGTAGTCTAGTTGGTTAGGAAACTCATCTCTCACCCAAGAGACCCGGGTTCAAGTCCTGGCATTGGAATGTTTTTTTAATAATTTTTTGATCTTCATTCTCTCAATACTTTTACTATGTTTACACAAAATTTGAACTTTCGATACGCAATTGAATTTTTTTAGTTTGGTTTGAATTATTATTAGTTTTAGTTTGATAAATACGAGGAAGGGAATCAATGTCTAGAAAATGTTCAAATTATTTCTGGGTAAACCAAAACGAAAACAGTAGATTCATTATTTATTTATTTAAAGAAAAAAACAGCAATCAACAGATTCATTTAAAGAAGAGGAGATTCTCCTTATTTCATGGCAAAATACAGTAAATATAAATATTGACGGGCCATATTTTTTAATGCAGTATTTTATTTTTGTAAGGCGCATTATGTATAAGAAAAATTACAAAAAAAAAAATATAACAGTTGAAGATTATAATTAAATTGGATATATAATTTAATACACAAATTAATTAGTTTTATTAGGTTAGCAAATATATTGTGCATTTTAACGATTTCCACAAAGGTTAGCAGAGAACAACCCACATGCAAGGCTTATGAAGAAACTCTATGGTAGAAGTAAAATAAAATTTTATTTTTTTTTTCATTTCTTTTTGAATTCTACAACAATTGAGTGAGAGATTCCTATCCATAATGATTTTTTTTTTTTTCGTTCAATAAGGTAATGACAATGTTTAATAAACCTTTCAATCAACTTTGTATATTATTTCTTAATCCAAATAAATCGAACTAAATCAATTATTATATGGTTGAATTGAATTCACTGCATCTGCAAAATTAACAACTTGGATTAAATTAACAGTGGCTATATGGTCCTAATCCAATAAACCCATGAATATCTCAAAAATTAGCATCAACATTAGAGGGAAAGAACACATAAAGAAACTCGGTTAACATTTTATTTTCCACAGTATCTTCTTCCAATTCTCAAAAGTAAGATCTAACTGAACTTGTGTATTGAATTTCTAACAAAAAAAAGGGCGATTCTGTAGTTTCTTTTGGATAAGCTATCCAAATGCCTATATACTTCCTGGCTGTACAGTTGAGCAGTGAACAAAAAATTTACACAGAATAAATGAATGGCTGCTTCAAAAAATCAAGCACTCCAAGAAAAAGAAAAAAAGGAAAAGACAGGGCAAAGCAAAAAGAGGCACTTAGCCCAATCTATAAATGTTATTTAGCAATTGCTCACCTGGGTGTCATTGCAAGAAGGCCACAAAAACCTGCAAACAAACACAAATATATAAATTATTTTCATAAGTGTCAGATGGTAGAATCCAAGGCTGAAAAAATAACTAGTAAACACCACTTTCACCTAAGTTTTTTTTTTTGTTTTAATGTTCAAAATTTGAAAACTAAAAAAATGTCAGTTTTTGGAGTATGACCCAAGTCTTTACACCAAACATTATGTTGATCAAACTTAAGTTGATGAGTTGGGATAAATTTTAACATATCAAACAACACTTCCTCTTACTTGTGGACTTAGAAATTTGAGAAATGTCCAATTAGTGAAATTCAATTTTAATTGGAGAGAAAGCGATTTGACAGAGACTCAAACTTAGGATATTCTGCTCTGATATCATGTTGAATTATGTTAAATCATCAATCAATCCAAAAGTTTAAGGCTGATATGAAAAACAAACAGAAAGAGAACTATGTCATTTTCGTAAAAGTACATAGTTTCACTAGGAAGGCTGAAAGGAAATGTTAGGTTTTATGTTTCTTGTTGGCAGACTTGCTGCCTCTTTTCACAATGCCTAACGCCGCTATATGTTGAAAAAATGGCATTGGCTATTGGAGGTGGAAATAGCTCGTGAAAGTACTAATAAGGTCGTATTAGAAATATTCATAGTATATTGGTAAGCCAAACCCGGTTATACCAAGCAGTAATTAGCGTGTATACTTGATCATGAGGTCGCAGGTTCAAATTCTCAATACCCTCGTACTTTGTATATTGATAAGGACATAGTAGAAATAAGTTAGGGGTGTCTAGATATAAATGAGGGTAAAGGGTGTTGATCATTTTAGTGGAACAGTTCTCTGGGATTAGGGAAAGAAAGCCTTCTTAAAAGGCTATTACTATTTGGTAGTTCCTCTTTTATTATTGCAATGATCAGTTACTTGTGTTCTTCATAATTGGGTACCTAACATAGCCTTGAGTTATTATGTAAGGAGCAACCAGATGCTTAGCTACTTAGTGGTTATAGACTTATAGTTGGCAGATGAGACAGTAATCTTAGGGAATGTTTGGATTGAGATTTTAAAAATATTTAGAATTAGTATTTGGAATGAGAATTTGTTTTGAGTATTTAGAAGTAATGATTGCAGCAGTCAAAAGTTTGTTTGAACGTAGTTTTTAAGAGTATTTAGAATTAATATTTAGAATGAAGATTTTTTGAGTATTTAGAAGTAATGATTACGGTCAAAAGCTTGTTTGGATATAGTTTTTGAGAGTATTTAGAATGAGGATGTCTTGAGTATTTAGTAGAAATGATTGCAATAAAAAACTTGTTTGTATATAGTTTTTAAAAGTAGTTAGAATTAGTATTTAGAATGAGAATTTATTTTGAGTATCTAGAAGTAACGATGACAGTCAAAACTAGTTTGGATATAGTTTTTTTTTGGAGTATTTAGTAAATACTCAATCCAAGCATCCCCTTAGCTCCTATGAACATGACAGATTGACTAGTTAATTTTCTAGTCTACAATTTTATTCAAACTATAACTACAGCCGTTTTAAAAAAATGATGTCAAAACATTTTACCACCATCTATTTCTTATATCAAGAGAAAAAACTAATGACTATAAGTAAGAATAGGTAAATGATGAGTAAACAAATTTATTGAGAATGAAGCCGAAAAGTACCACTGTTCATTAAGTGTCTGTCTGCCAGTAAAGCCTCAAAAACAAAGGCTGAGAGCATCAGGTTCCACACAAGGTGAGTATATTTTCACTCCTGGTTTGCCAAGCCAAAATTCTCATTCATGCTGGACTCCTTTGATTGGTACGCAATAGTATGGAATATGTTTTTAAGCTTTTCATGTTGAAGTACTGCTTCCAAAATTCTGTCATTCAGATCCGAGGATGATACTTTTACTTGATTATTGCTTTGTTCAGAAGAGAAAACTAACTCCGACAACCGATCTTTTTTCATTTGTCGACTGTATTTATCTTCTTCCCTTGTCCCAGAGGTAATGAGATGATAGACATAAACGACTTTTTTCTGCCCAAGTCGATATGCACGGCATATAGCTTGTCTTTCTACAGAGGGATTCCACACAACATCAAGTAAAACCACCCTTGAAGCCCCAATCAGGTTTATACCTTCAGAGCAAGCCTTTGTTGATGCAAGCAATACCCTAACTTCACTTGTTGGATCGTTAAAGGTGTTTATCAATGCTTGTCGTTTCTTCATATCACGTTTTCCATCCATATGAAACAACTCTAATCCATCGATCCAATTAAAATGAAACTTAAGATGCTCTTCTATAAAAACCAATGGTTCAATGTATTGGCTGAAAACCAAAACTTTTTCATTCAAAGCTTTACTCAGACGTATAATTTCAAGGAGAAGCTGTATTTTCACTCCTAGATCAGGATTCATTCTGACCCTTTCTAACATTTCCTTGTCAACATTAAAATCTGCTTTATCACACTTCAGTTTTAGGGAAGGGTGTACAGAGATCAAGGACTCGGCATATTCCACTTCAAAAGAAGTCTTCCCTACGATGCCCTCAAGATACTTCTTCTGCAGCTCTGATGGCTGTAATATGACAACAGATTTCCTCAACCCCAGAAGCTTCTCTTGTAGTATGCTGCCCCTGTATACATGCACAAATGGATTTATCAAGGCTCGGATTTCTCTCAATTCAGGGCATTCCAGTAAGTTTTCAGTAGTTCTATCAATAGAACTAATTAAATGGTCCCACTTTCCTCTTGTGATATTCCTGGGGCGTCCACGCTTCTTATCTCGAAATTCATTGCCTCCGTAATTATTTACAACTGCAAAGTTTGGCCTCGCCAACCTTAGTGTATTAGAAAACTCAGTAAAATTATTCTGGAATGGAGTTCCAGACAAGATGATGCGCCTTTCGGTTTTGATTTTAGACAAGGCCATCCAAATAAGGCTATCATCATTGCGTGGTATGTGCCCTTCATCAAAGACCACAAGACCAGGAATCTCCAATAGGACACTCCTAACTGCATCATACTTAGAATTCTTCCGAACTCCTGCAAGTCTTTCAAACAATCTGTAGCTAACTCCTAAGATGCTTTTCTCCTTTTTCCAAGAAATCAGTTTTACAAGCCGTATACTGTCCTTGTCCATACTTTTTCTAGATGGAGAAGCTTTCACCAAGAAGTTAAGAGCAGAACGATTCTCCTTAAGAGTAAAATCTCGCTTACTCAGGTTATGAAAGGGAACACCGACCTTCCACTTCAAAAATTCCTCTTCCCAGGTAAGGAGCATGTTGCTAGGTGCAATAATCATTGGCCGGCAAGTTGGATTTAGTTCCATATATGTTTGAAGAAAAACAATTGTAAGACGAGTTTTTCCTGTTCCAGGAGCATGTGATACGATGCATCCACTCCCTTTGTTTAAGTTGTTTCGTTCCCTTAACTCATCAAGAGAAATTCCTCCGGCTATATTTTTCCAAATAAATTCAAAGCCTTCAAGCTGATGTGGGTACATACCATGTCGAATACCGGGAATGATATCCCACACTGTACGTCCCAAATGAGATTGTGAATCAGATCTGTCATGGGGGTCACAATCAAAATCCTGTTGTAGGTCATCAAATTTAAAAGTTTCAAATGAGCCAGATTCCTTCTTCTTTGACTTTCCAGATGGATTTGTATCCTGGAAAAGATCAATATGCTTAAGTTAACTCCTATAATGTGTAGTCAACAAGCACATACTAATGAGAGAACAATACGTTATCACACATCTAAGCAGAAGAAAAAAAAAGAAGAAAAAGAAAAAGATGCATCAATCAGCAATGCAAACTATTTTTCTAATCTAATGACTGCAAGAAGTTTCAAACACACATCTATATGCTATGTGTAATTTGTCATGGAAAACTCAGATTCAACACTATCAAGTTACCAGCATCAATAATTTCAAAAGACAAATCGATGCCTTCCCATTCAACTATATTTCACATATGAAAGCAACACAAAGATATTGTTTTAATTTAATTGAATATGCTGTGAAAAGAGAAGTAAATCTAAATGTTGATTAACAGTTAACTCACTGACCTTAAGCTACAAAATACCAAATATGCATAAAGAGATAACAAAAGTGAAAATGACTATGATCAGCTCATTTTTAATAATATTTGTGTCATCAATTTGCTACAGGTACAAAACAAGTGCAATACATGGAACATTATTGGATCATAACTTTATACTCACAGATTGCTCCTATTGGTTGCTGAAGTAGGAACTAATTTCTTTTACTTAAATAAACAAATAGGCGACTTCTTCTTCTGTTATAAAAAGATGAGTAAACCATTTTTATGTATAGCAAAGTATTCCTGCCCACTGAAAGTTAAAGTGCAATGGTTCAGCCCATCTTAAGAGCTAGTTTGTCGAGTCAAACATAGAAAACTAATAATAATAAACAAAGAGGTAGATGACTCACAAAAGAAGGCACGATGTATTTGATTTCCAATTTGACAAATGAACAACATTTGCATTTAAGTCCGATTTGTTCATCAAGTATGAGCTGATGATCACCGCGAAGACACAGATCCACTTGCTCTAGCTTTGAAGGAACTGGATCTTCAATTTCAACCTGCAAATCAATATCGGTCATGATGCTGTTTATAGTTGGTGCATGGTAGATACATATAACCATTGGTGACAGAACAGGACAATATTAGTTGTGTAGTGTAACTAAAGTGCTACATCCTCCTAGAGGAGAAATGTCTGTATAGCATAGAACTTATTCAATTTGCGCAACTATATTAACGCATTTGAATTTTCTTTCGCACAGTATTCTCAATCATGTTCTCCATTGACTGAACGTTCATTTTCACATGGTTTTGAAAAGATGCACTTCTATCTTGAACTGAAAAAAAAGAAATGTTCTATAGAAGACAGCTAATATGGAAAGAAGCACATAATAAATAAAGAACCATGCCAACATTATTTCAAAGTTTCGAGAGCTCCAAAATTTGGTTCACTGGCAAAAGTATAGGGACATAGTCATACACATTTCTAATATCTGTAAACTCATGTCTTATGATAATGCTCCTTTAAAATACGAACAATTAATTATTGGAAAAGAATCAGATACAAAATAGCTGAAAAGTTTAGAACCAATTGGCAACTTCCAATAATACAGACTAACCTATATATGATGAAAATAGTTAGAAAAAAAAATCTAATATTCAAAATAAAGCAAAAATATAACTTGTAAACCACATACTAATCTAATGTACAAGATTCAAGATGTGTGGTCTCCTGACAATTAATAATAATGCATAACAAGATTTTATATGCTATCAAATGAACTTACTGAATTGGAATCAACCCCACCAATCTCCTCGGATCTGAGAGTAAAGTCTAGCTCTGCCCACAGTTCGTCCAATTCTTTATCTTCCTCAGACATCTCTCGAGAAGGTGGTTCCTCAAATTCAAAATTGTACTTCAAAGGACAAGGCATCTCAGGAAAATGGGAGGCTTGACTCGTATGAGGATCTAACTCGTCTAAAGGCAATTCTTTGTCTTCCATTATGGAATCTACAAGAATATTGAAAACATCAAGACTTTTCAACCCACGGTCTCTTTGTCCATTTGTTGAGCGAACCTTTTGAAAATCATCACAACCCTTCAGGTGAACTTTACTTTGGGGAACCTTCTGAAAATCTTCACAGCGTTTTCGGTGAACCTTCTGATAATCGTCACAATTCAGTTGAGCCTTATGAAAATCTTCACTGGCTTTTGGATGAACCTTCGGATAAATTTCACAATCTTCGGTCTTAGTGCATTTATTTGTCTTGGGTAAACTCTTGCTACTAGACCAAAGTTTACTCCTTTCATGAAAACTCTCAACCTTGTTTGTATCGTCGTCTTCTTTATCTGATAAGATATCATTATCACTATGAATGTTGAAATGGGTTCTCTCTGTACTACCACAACTCCGGACCCTTGGTTTGTAAATATCATCATCAGAATTACTATCACTATCACTATCACTATCACTAGCACTAGCACTAGCACTACTACTATCATTATCATCACAAGAATCTCTACTGTCATGCCTTGACGAAGAATCTAATTCTTTTTTCTCGTCCTGAGAATCTGACCCGTCTTCGTCCAAACAGTATGGCTTACTGGAAGTTCCAAGATCAGGATCTATCCTTTTAACCTTCAAACCACAGCGTGAGCGGGTTCTTCTTGCAACACAATTTACCCCACCAATCTCAACGTTCCCATCTTCATAATTGGAATTAAGTGAGTCCTTGTCAATATCAGCCAATATTTCCAATCCATAAGCTTTCTTCCTTTTTAGTCCACCAGCACCTTCAATAATTTTTACCCTTTTTATTTTTTCCCTACTGCTTCCGGCTTCTACACAGTAAGTTCTATTCTTCTTCTTCTTCTCATTTTCTGAACTAGAGGACGTAGCACTAGACTCTGAGTCTTCTAATTCATAATTCCCATCACTCGAATTTTCATACTCATCTTCACTTGACAATTCTTTCGACTCAGTGCAATCATCTACAGCATCATCAGAACAACAAGCAGGCTCGGTGCTGTACGAGCAATCACCAGTCTCACAACCATTAGCGTTTAAGCAATAACTTTCCCCAATGCTTTTAATGTGAGATATCTCTAAATCACCCTTTACCTTACCAGATGATATCAACCCACAGCTACCAGCTTCATTATCCAAATCAAGACAACCGAAATCCTCAACCTTAACAGCAGCAGCCGACTTAGAAATCGAACAATTAGAATTTACAGAATCTAAGCCCTCCTCAACATCAAGCAAAACCACATCATGGTCAATCTCCTTCGTACTAAATCCGTTTACATTCTTCAACCCCGAACTATCAGGACCTAAAAATGAGACTGAATCGCCACTTTCTTTACCAAATGTAGCGGCATCAATCTCCTCCACACTCTCATCCTCACTATCTACATTTAATTCAACTTTACAAACCTGCATTATACGATTAACACTAGAGGAAGTATTAAGCCTCTTACCTCCATCGCCAACTCCGCTCGGAACTTGACCTCGAACATTGTCACTGGCTGAATCCGACCTGTTCTTCTTCCTCGACTTCTTCCTCCGCACAAACTGTTCCTCTTCCGCCATTGATCGCCTCAGCCTCGTTCGCTTTGATACAGGTAAAGCGTAATCCACCATTGTTCCCAAAAATTGCAGAGAGTTTACAGAAAAGAAATATGAATTTGTTGAAACAATGTGAGGGGAACTAGAAGGGAATCATCACTGTTCATACGGATTGAGCGGGAAGTGTGTATCTGAGTTTGGAGAGAGATAAAAGAGGAAACAGTGCATGCAGGGAGGGAAGAACACTGGGAGAAGGAATCGACGATTTTGGAATTTTGAGAAATTGCGTTACAGTTTCCAATTACTACTAATTTAATGCACGATTTTTTTTCGTTCTCTCTTTATTTTTCCTCCTTTACGAAATAATTTTGATTTTTTTTTCTTTTGAAGTATTTTCTGGCCGCCTGTTAAGGAAATAAATTAAAATTATGAATCAAATTTTTTTATCCGCGACGTTTGGTTTTGGGTTTACGTGATTTTAGGTTATGTTATAAATGAGGTGATTTTAGGTAGGGTTGACTATAGTTTGGTGGAATTGAGTTAGGAGAATGTTTTGGATACGTTCAAATTTTCGAGTCAACCCAATCCTATATTTTTAAATTGAGTTGAGTTGGATTCTGTACAATTTGGGATAAGGACAACAAATCATACATAGAAGACACTACGAAGTCTCGAACCTTTAATCGAATGGATGCTAATGCATCACTAATGTCAGCTGAGTTATGTTCACTTTAATACCAAATTACTTATATTAATAGTGCATATTCCACACCCGCACACACATTGAGCCATAAAATGGCCAACCTAAGAATTGATCTAGCCCAATGAAAACTACACAATCACAATTCAACCCAACTCTAGGAAATAGATAAAAATCAAGAAGATGGAAACTAAGTTTCCTTATTGCAGCCAACGATAACCAATCATTTCAATTACTTTCTTTATCTGAGCGTGTTTAATAATCTATTTATGTAAATGGATGGTTGGGTTATCATAACGCTACTGATATATGTTTGGCACGCATTTATCATAACTGGTCGTTTATCTAAACTTACGTGCCCATTCATCTAAACTTTTTATGTATTCCTTTTGTAATACAACGAATATTAACTATCGATTTTCAAAAATTTAGATAATATTTTCCTAAATTAATTTGTGATTCTTTGAAATAATGTTAATTTATGTTTATATTTAATCAATCCAATTTTTATCAACTAGATAAGTTCATTTTCAAAATGAAATGCACTATTTTAAGTAAATTTTTTTGTATTTAATCAAAAGTATCAAATTAATTAAAACTATACCAATTTGTTTATTTTTTAGTATAACTATATCAATTTACAAAATAATTTGTACTTTAAATACCATCTATTATAACTTGTCTACCATTTATAATAAAATTAGACACGATACTTAAATGGTGACCCAAACACACATTCTATGACCAGAATGATCACTTTTCATTATTTAAAGTTAATATTTATTTTCATACTTATTTCATGTATCTAAATACATGTAATTATTTTTTCTTTATAATCTTCATTTAATGAAACTCCATACTAGACTTTGTTTAATAATAATCATCTTCACTTGTCATACTACATTCAAAAAATGTCTAAAATAAATTTGGTTATACATGCTATATATTTCTATCTTCATTTCTTTCATAATTTTAGTTTTCTTTATTTCTTTTAGCAAAGTTGGTAGGTGACATCATCTCTCTTTCCATTATTTTGTAATTTTTAAAATTATCCATATTAATCAAACTAAAATCTTAAATGTATTAAGATTCACCAATCTCTTAATTATTCATGTGTTTTAATTAATATATCTCAATTAACATGAAAGTATATGGTTAGGGCTAAGTATTATCATGAATGAACTAATTAAACAAACTGACAAACACATGTTTGTTTGTTTGTTTGTTTTTTTTTTTTTTTGTGAATAAACACATGTTTTTAATATATATATTTCCCAATCTTATGCCCTAAATACAAGTTTCTGATTATGAATTAGGGGGTAAAAATATTCCACTTTCTTGTTTAAATGGGGATATACAATTTATTGGTTTCTTTTAATTGCTTTTAAATAATTATAAGGCTCTTTATAGTAATGCAAACCTAGAGAAAAATATTTGAACCCTAATGAACTAGTTTTTCTTTTATATGTTTCTTAGAACTTAGGGTTATTTTTTTACAACTCTTAAATTTTGGAATCCAAAAGTTTGTTTTAATTTGTCCAAGACTAATTATTTGTAAACACGAGAAGATATAATTTTATTAGTTCTCTCCATAATAATTCTCTTAATCACAAACACAATTAATCATTAATCACTCACTTTTTCATTCTCCCCAAATTTTCATTCCTCCCATAATCATTCACATTTTTTTTGCTACAAACACGCCCATAAAATAACTACTTTAGGAAGTGCTTGTTTGAGATTTTATGAAGTGTTTATCTTAAATGTTTAGGTATGATGAGTTATCATGAGTGTTTAGAGATATTTGTTTTTATAATAGCTCGTTTGTTTGATAGTTATTGTTGAGTGTTTATAATCAAATACTTGTTTGTTTCATAGTTTTGGAAAAAAGTTTGTATATGGTTGTTTGTTTGTATGTTGATTCTGCTGTGGGTTTCGAGGGTAATTACTTGTTTGTATGGTGATTTTGGTAGAGTGATTATAATAATAAATTTGGACCACTTATTTTGTGGGTTTATTGAGCGTTAATTATTAGGAGCACATGAAATATTTTTTGAGTCTATGGAGCAGTTATTTGAAGCAATACTTAGTTTATTGACTTCCCGAACAAGTATTTAATAAAACATAACTTTCCGTACTTAATTCAAATTCACAAACAAACCCCTCTTTACTGATTTATTCATACAAACACCAGTATAAATCTTGAGTTAAAATGAGTTGGCCCAGTGGATAATGGGTTTTAATGAAGTGGATATTGTGGTACAAAACAAAGCTGTCTTTTCTGTCATTCAGAAATTCTGGTCTCTGTTTCTGTCTGAAAAAAGGTGAACAAAAATAAAACCTGCAAAACGCCACATCAAGATCAGTGACTGCAAACCTTCGAAGCTTCAGATACAAATTTTTGCTATCACTCATTAAATTTTCATCAGTAAAAATTCTGTAATTATATTTTCTTTTCCTAATTCAACAATATTTATAACATTTTAAGTTGAATACAGCTATTTTTTGCTACACCAAGAACTGCAGTAGCAATTATCAATCAATGATTTATGGTTGATTTTCCTTTTTTTTATATATATATAAATATTTTGCTATCTTTATGATTTTGGATTCTTGCCTTTTTCTTAAATTGAAATTATGTTAGCATATTATATAAAGTAAACATTGTAGTATATATGTTTGATAATTAAGTAATTGAAAGAAAACAAAACAAAAGCTTATACCCTCAACTAAAGGCTAATGGTGTGTTTTAAGAAAAGGAATGAGAATCAGGGCGAGTAAAAAGTGAAATGATTTTAGAAAAAATAATTATTTTTTGTTGGAGTGAATGAAATGATTATGAGATAAATGATTAATTGTGTTAAAAGTGAAGAGAAAATGTTAATGAGAAAAAAAAAACAATGGATATGACTTAGTGAAAAATAGTTATAGAATAACAAAAAGTTATGGTGCGAAGAATAAAAAGTAGTCACGAACAAAATAAAAAAATGATTTTAGTAAAACGTGATCATGAAAAAAGATTTTCGGTAGCTCAAATATCTATCATTTATTTTTCTCTCACTTTATTTTTGGTGGTTGAAACACACCGATGAAAAATATGAATGATAATGAATATTGGAAGAATGAGAATTAATCGGAAGAAAATAAGCAATGGTTGAGATTATTAGAATATTTGTATGTAGAAAATTGAAAAAATCGTGTATTTTAGTTGAGTATGTTTCATTTTTAAAGGGTGGAAGTTCTCTGTTCTTGTCATTATTTATATTATGTTGTGTCAAATTGGGTTTAATCAAAGAATTGAATTATATGCAGGTGTATGCAATAGAATGGTAAGAGATTGAAGAAGACAAATTTTATGTAAATGACAACTTTGCCCATCTAAATTAAATTCTATCGATTTATTGCAATACTAATCAAATTTTAAGGGAGGTAATTGATCAAATTGAAACTTTAAGAACTTAATTGTTACAAATCACATAGCGCAGGACTGGTTTGAGCAATTTTCCCAAAAATGAATGATATTATAGGGAGAATGATTATTTTTGTTTGGGATGAAAGAGAATAATTATGGAAAGAGTGATTAGCTGTGTTATGGAGAGAATAATAGATTTGTTATGAGTAAAAAATAGTTATGGAGAGAATAAAAAGTTGTTACGAGAACAATAAAAGTAGTTAGGATAAGAATAAAATTAAATGTGATTTTGGAGAAATGAGATTACGAGAAGATCAATTACTCTCAAATGACCAAACATCCGGAATCATTCTCATTCTCACATTTATTCTTGGTGGACCTAATTGTGTTTGAGAGAATAAAGAATAATAATGATCGTATATAGAGTATTATTATTTATGTTTGAGGTGAAGATGATCACGATTACAGAAAGAATGCTTATTTATGTCTCAAGTGGTGATAATGGTTATAGAAACATAAAATAAAAATAATGAGTATGATAAAAATAATAATTAAAGAAGAAAATAAAAATATTCAATATTATTACTTAAATCAAATTCTAAACTTGTTTTTTCTTTAAAGACAATCGGAAGAAAAATCTAATAACTTTTGGACTGTTTGGTTTATTTTAGACTTAAAATTAAAGTCTAAGTTTAATTTTTTTAAATTAAAGAAAATAATTTTGAAAATTATAATCTTTTTATGTACACTATTTTAAAGAACAAATAATTAAATTTTTATTTATTTATTTTTTTTTTTTTTTGTAAAAATCAATGCAAAAAGATTTGAGATTTGAAAATACAAATCACTCCCACGTTAACAACCAACTCATAAAACACTTGTCATCTCAGTATACAATACCACTAACAAGTAGAATATTTAACCATCCTATGTAATTGCATGCTAATAACTCACATTCAGACATACAACTTAATCATATATACAAGCAAGTATAGATAAGAAAATACACATGATCCACACAACTCGATAAGCCTAAAAAGTAATACAAAAAATTTTCCTTAAAATCCTAAATAGGTAAACCTAAGATAAAAAAACACATAGATTAGACCTCAGATCATCAAATGTACCTAAAAAAAGGACTAAATATGTCAAATTACCAGAAACAGTAGAAGTTATAAATCTATCATATTGTAAAACGAGGGCACACGACACGTGGGGAAAGCAGTAGAGAACAAGGCTTCATTTATGGCTTGAAACATAACTTAGACACGCGGTCAATGACGTAATCAACAACTCTAAAAAACAGGGCAACTCTGCATGAACATTGTCATATGCATGGCGAACAAAGGCGGCTACGTGAGACGATGTGCAAGTGCATGGGCGACTAATCACCCAAAGCATGGAGAACGAAGACTTGGTGCAAAATGGCGATATTTTGACGATGGACTTTGTTGTAATTGTTGGCAGACGTACGACAAACAAAGACTAGGCGAACTTGCTGCACTCTGTACTGAGCAGCACGTGATATTTTCTTGATGGTTGGCAAGTAAACCTACAAACAATAATGTCAGCTCTCGATCATTTGCAAGGTTGCAAATAAACGAGAAGAAAATGGTCGACGTAAGTATATGTGTGCTATGATGGAGTGATAATTGTAAATTGATGGTTGATGATAGATAATTGCAAATTGATGGTTGATAATAGATTAATGATTGATTTTTTTTTCTTTTATATTTAGGTATTCTTTGACAAATTACAACTCTGTCCCTAAGTTTGCAAATTACCAAATTAACCCCAACTAAGCCAATAATTACAAAATTTCCCCATAGTAAAATTACCAATATACTCCTAAAGTCAAAACGACCAGAAAAGTTCAATCAAATTCAAAATAATACATGAATGATTATATCAAAAGTTGGAGTGTCACATACCATACCAACAAAAAGAATTGCTTGATAAGTAATTTTGACCAATTTCGAAATAGAATCTCAAATTTATTTTGTATATTTTAATTTAATGAACTTAATTAATTTTAAGAATATTTTTGTTCGCAACTTTATATGTGGGATATTGAATTGCTTCTCAATTTTAACTTTTCAAGTTCATATGTTACTTGTATTATTTCAAACGAAACTATGGTGGTTGAATTGACTTTCTAGTAAACTTAAAAAATATATATATATATATATATATATATATATTTATTTATTTATTTATTCATTTATTATTTATTTATTTCTACTCAAACTCGTAGAAGACAGTTTGTCAAAAAGTTAGAATTTACCTTTCCCAATGCAGAAAAAAAGAAAATTTTGGTCAAAGAAATTGCAGATTAAATCCGCCATCATAGCAATATCCATTTAAATTGACCAATCTTCATCTAGAAAAACATTTTATTTGCTATAATATCTACTAATATTTCATAAGCATCCGTGGCTCTTATTATAGAGTTAAAAAATGGTTCTTAGTTAATACTGAATGTCAACCGTAAATTTATTTTGGAAACAATTATGATTTATATTTTTTTTATACATATTTTTTACATTATATTTTTAAATTAAATTATTATTATTATTATTGTAAATCAATTTAAATAAAAGTAACTTCAGAATTAGATATTAAAAGCACATTAATTAAAATGAAATGAAATTCTAAATTTATAGAAAAAAATATTTTAATTTTTGTAAAAAAATATTTAACATTCATTCATTTAAAATACTATTTTTCAAGGTGATGTCACGAATTTTGTTGTTTCATATTATTTTATATTTTATAAATTGGGGCAATATTGACAAAGTTTTGAAACCCCAAATTGACTAGAGAAGTTATTGTCGCTCACCAACTTTTTCGATGTCAAAACAAACCCAACTTTTTCCAATATTACGATAGACTTTATGTGGATATTATTATTATTATTATTATTATTATTATTATTATTATTATTATTATTACCCAACTTTTTTCCAAAATTGTGATAGACTTTATGTGTGTATATATATCTTATTATTTTTATTGTTATTATTATTAAGATCTAAATAATCTACATACTAAAGGTGTATTTGATTTTGGTAGAAATTAGTAGGGTGGAAGAGTTAACAGTAATTTGTGGTAATCAATTATATGTTTGGAGATTAATTTAGTAGTGGTTGAATAATTAATTATTTGTTTGAGTATTGATGTCAGTAGTGGTTGAGTACTATGTTTAATGTGAAATTTGATGAGCGGTTAATAGTGGTTGTTGATTATCAAATACAAACTAGTGATTTTGTAAAAGTAGTGATTTAATTACCCCTCATTTTATACAAAATCAAACATAGTATGATATATATTTTCAAAAAAACCCATTAGATATAATTTTTTAATATAAAAGAGTACATGTTACAAATTTACTTTCCGACCTACTCCAAGCGTATGTTGATTTTGTTCAATATAACAACATGAAAATAGTTCAAAAACCAAAACTGAAAAATGTGCATCTCAAGCCCAAAAATCAGCAATCATCTATAAACTAAAATCAGAGAAAAATAAAAGAAATTGAACACGAGATTTTTATGTTGTTTGATACGTAAACCCTACCTCCACGTCAAGTAAAAATGGGTTTATGTGAAGCAATCTTATTAGAGAGATTTTCGAGTCCAAACTTTTATAAGATACAAACAAGTTTATAAGTAAATAAAAATCTAACAAGATTGCTCTTATACAAAAGAAAAATATCATACATATAAAGTAAATAATGAATAAAGGGAAACCACCATCTTTAAATTTTTTTTTTTTTTTTGAAAAAAACAAATTTATATTACCATGAGCGAGAACGCTCATGCAAAACTAAAAAGACCACCTCAGGCGGAAGACAAACCTCCCAATCCACCCAAGCCTGGCCACCAAAAGAGGTACAACTAAACACAAAGAAAAAGATCTAGGAACCACCAAATGGTTGGCCAACAGATCCGCAGCTCGGTTACAACATCTTTAAACTCCTTTGAACCAAGACCTTGAGCAGTAGCAATTTCTTCTCCAAATCAATCCTCCAAGTTGATTTTGATTGCTCATAAAGTCACAATAAAATGATTCCCTAAAACAACCCCTTCTTGAACCTCCAATAATCAAGAAAATACAAAGGAAAATCAAACTTACAAAGCCCACGGCTGGACAGCATGCAGTAGTACATACTAAGCAGCAGCGATGATCGATTTGTACTTTGGCTCGACGGCGGCCCAGCTTCTCTTCTTGGCTGGTTGCTTATCTTCTTATTGAATTACCAGCAAACAGATTGAATCAACTACTGACTAAGACTATCGATTGAAATTAAAGTACTGATTGAAGATTATCAATTAAACGAATAATGATGTTATATAGGAAATATTTAGAAATTTGAAATACTATCGATTGAAATTAAAGTACTGATTGAAATTTGCTATAGCTGGAATATTAAAAAAAAAATTCATATATTTCTTAACATATCATTAAATTACGTTTTTTTTTTAACTTATCACAAACCTATTATTATTATTTTAGTACAAAAGAAATTGAGGAACTCAACCTGAGCTGGAGTGAATATTCACATATCATTAACGTCATCATTAAATTACCAATACATCAAAGCTAATAGAATTATATGTTTTAATTTTCCATTAAAAAAAAAACAAACGGATTAAAGTATATTTTCCATTTCAACACGCCATTGTTTTAATTTTCTTCTTTAATTACGGTGAAATTACAAAAAGAGGAAAAAAAAAACAAAAGTAAACAAAGTTGAAACTAGGCAATGGTTTCAATGTTTGTGACAAAGACAAACACTAAATTTAACTATATGGAATTAATAATATAGTTGAACTAATACCCAACTTTGCCTCTGTTGTTTTGTTTTTTTTGTTTTTTTTTGTTTTTTTTTTTTCTATTTTCGAATTCAATAATAATTGAAAATGTGAGATCAATCCATTTGATGATTCATTCAATCTCATGATTGAACTAAAATAAATTTAATAACAAAATTTGGGATTTTTTAGTTCAATTAATTAGATAAGGAACGTTAGAGAATCATCATTAATTCATTACTATTTTTTTGATTAAAGGAATTGGGATTGATTAAACTTATCAAATTTTTAATCAAAAAAAAATTTAAGAAAAAAACTATGGTAAGTCACAATCAGTCACTTGAACTAAAAAAAAAAAAAGAAATTCCTAAGAAACAAAACTTGTGGATTTTTATTTTATTTTAATTTTTTTGAAAATGGACGGGTGTGAAAACAACGACTTCTGGTCAAGGAAGTCGAAGGAATCTTCTTTCGACAGGGCCATGCGTCGCTTGCCTGATGCAGTTGGCTGCTCCAATTCATGGAAACCAGACCAAATTCTTCGAAAGTTTTTCTTCTTCTTCTTCTTAATTTCCTTTTTCTCTGTCTTTGTTTAATTTTCGTTCTCAATTTCAATTCAGTTTCTCAACTTTTTCCTCCTATCTAATCGATCAATCTTTTCTCCCTTTTTCTTCACGACATGTCCTTACTGAATCAAACCATGTTTTTCCGTTTCAATCTCTGTTGTTCCGTATCTGGAATTTCTCTCCATCACTGAATCGATTTCTTCAATTGTTTGTCGTGTTCTGATTTTACTGCTTGTACATTTCTTAACATCCAAGTATCTTCCTCTGTTGATTGATTTGCAGGCAGTTCGTTTGTTTGCGTAGGGAATGATATTTGACTTCGGTTGTCTTTCGGAATTCTGTATAACTTATTTGTTTGTTTCACGAGTGAATTGTTGAGAATTTTTTTCTGGGGAGTTTCGGCCTTTTCTTCGAGGTTTGATTATGGGTTGTTGCTTCAATTTCAATCGCAAAACGAAGATCAAGAGAGGAGTAGGAACTGGCAGGGAACTGAATCAGAGGAACAAATCGGATCGTGTGATTGATGCATCGGAAACGTTGCCTCCGCCACGGAGCATACCTGAGTTGTACAAAGAAAAAGAGCATGCTCTTAGAGTCTTCACTCTTGAAGAACTTAAAACCGCAACAAATGGGTTCAGCAGGTTTCTTAGGATTGGGGAAGGCGGCTTTGGAAGTGTGTTTAAAGGGAAAATAAGGCTTGAAGGTAGCCAGGAAGAGGAAATTATAGTCGCCATCAAGAAGCTTAAGCCAAATAGCACACAGGTAACTTCAAACTCTGTTGTATTTAGTCTTCAGTTGCTTAACGAGCTTAAACAGGGCTGAAGATGATCAATTAGAATTTAAGATGAGTTTTCAAGGGGGCCTAGTTGGTAGAAGCTTGGAGTTTACGACGTATTCTCCCTGAAAGGTCACATGTTCAAAACCTACTAGTGACTTTAATAGTAAAATGACTTCGTGGCGAGTTCGGGCCTCAGGACGAGGGCATGTTGGATATGTAGTGAGGTGAAGTTTGAATTCTCAATAATAAAAAAAAGAAAGTTCTTAAAATGATCAATGAGTTCTTTAAGGTGACTTCGGCCTAGCTGGCAGAGACTTAGATTTTCAAAAGCATTCTTCTGAGAAGGTCCCATATTTAAAACCTGCGAGTAAATTTAATAGTAACTTGTTGTCTCCTACGTTCAGGCTTTGGAACAAACAGTGTTTTCAAAGGCGCACTCAGGCGCGCTCCCCGTACTAGGTCATTCGTAGCGCGAGATAAGTTTTTTAAAGTATCAAAATATCTTGAATCACTTAAGCGTGTTTATATATCATTTTTCATTCAAACTTCATTTCTATGAAAATGAAGGTTTATAGTTGAGTTTATATATGATTTATATATTTTCCTCAATTAAACTTCATTTATTCCCATGAAATGAAGGTTAATATTTGAATTTTATGTTTGTTTTGTATAGTATTCTTGGTTAAAACTTTATTTTTCTTCATAAAAAGTGTTTTGATTGTGTGTGTGTGTGTATATATATATATATATATTTTAATGTCTTTTTAAGGTGCGCCTTGCGACTCAGGCCTCAGAGGGTCATTGAGCCTTAGTGCTCCTTGTACTTTTTAAAACACTGGGAACAAAGTGTGTCCGGTATAGAGTGGAGTAAGGCTTGAATTACCAATTATCAAGTTCTTAAGATAATCAATGAGACTCCTAGGGCAGCCTAGTTGGTAGAGGGTTGGAGTTTCCAAGGTACTCTTCTAGGAATGTCTCATGATCAACACCTTCGAGTGAATTTAATTAAAAAATCATTTGTTGTCTCTTGATTGCTGGGTGTGTGTGGGTAAATATATACATATACATACACATTATATATTTGTATATAGATCTTAAGATGTTCAATTAGTCTTTGTCCCGTTAATTATAACATTTTCAATGTATCTTGTTGCTTCTTGAGGAATGTATACAGGGTTGACGATGATGTCCATTTTTACGACATTTTCCTATGGTTTAGACTTATAGTCACTCTTTATAACGTTGCTTTCTTCTTTTGTTCAAGGGTCATAAACAATGGCTAGCAGAAGTTCAATTTCTTGGCGTTGTTAGTCATTCAAACCTGGTAAAACTTCTGGGATATTGCTCTGAAGATGGAGAAAGAGGGATTCAACGATTGTTAGTCTATGAATTCATGTCTAATGGAAGCCTAGAAGATCATCTGTTTTTCAGGAGTGCAACTCCATTGACTTGGAAAACTAGGCTACAGATTATTCTTGGTGCAGCTCAAGGATTGGCTTATCTACATGATGGATTAGAAATTCCGGTACAATCTCACTTCTATTTGTTTTGTTTAGGGATAACATCAATCTTTTAATGCATTATCTTATGACCTTTGCTTCAATCAAAGTTTCATGCTACGTTTCACATTTTGTTGCCTTCGTTTCCCGTTGGATTTGCCCTTTTGAACTACTAATGTCAAGTTGCATTGCATATGCTCTTGTGCTGCATTCATATAGACTCTGATTATTCAATGATTGGGTTTTCCCTGGTCATTTAATACAATTTTCTTTCTTTATGAAAAGGTGATATATAGGGATTTCAAATCGTCAAACGTGCTGTTGGATGAAGAATTCTCTCCTAAACTTTCAGACTTTGGGCTTGCTAGAGAAGGACCAACTGGTGATCGAACACATGTGACCACTGCAGTAAGTTCACAACTTGATGTGTTCATGTTAGCCTTCGACTTCTTTTATTATTATTATTTTTTATTCAACAACATTTGGGGAATAGGGATTCGAACTTGTTAGCAACATTCGTGGTTACTAAGTTAGACATCGTGTGGGCAAGAAAAGCCATTATTGTCAAGCAAGATTGCAGTATGTGGATAGCTTTCAATTTTTACATTTAAAAATTAAAGCCCCAATTAACATCTCTAACAGAAGTTTACCATGCTAGTACTCTTAGAAACCAGATAGCCTATAGTCTAACCAATGTGCATGACATTTCTCAATGGAGTTTTGACTTAGGAATTTTGTTATTTTTGTCTTGTGGAATTGGAAAAATTGATATGATGAGTGTTTTTAAGTCAAGTTACTCAACTGCATATAAACTTGGACTCCTTGTAATAAAATAGTGTAGTTTGTTGACTCTGTCGAGCTGATTTTTGCTGGTTGCATAATCTCAGGTGGTTGGGACATATGGATATGCAGCGCCAGAATACTTAGTCACAGGACATCTAACAATCCAAAGTGATATATGGAGTTTCGGAGTAGTTTTGTATGAGATCCTTACAGGCAGGCGGGCTCTCGAAAGAAACCGGCCGACAGTGGAGCAAAAGCTACTGGAATGGGTGAAACAGTATCCTACCAACAGCAAAAGATTCAAGACAATAATGGATCCTCGGCTTCAGAACAAGTATAGCTTGGCTGCGGCTCGAAAAGTTGCCAATTTAGCCGATCAATGTCTCAACAAGACTGCAAGGGATCGGCCAACGATGTCGAATATTGTTGATATCCTAAAGCAAGCGCTAGCAGAGTCGTTGTAGGAGAATGTTTAGCTATCTGAGGATTCCTGATAATCATCTGGGTGTTAACGGAAAAATCTGAAGTGGTTGAAGCTGAAACTGCATGAAATTTCTAAACTCAACTACAGCCACAGAATAATGAAAAAAATTTGGTATTGAGCTATCACATTTTTGTATGAAAGCTTAGTGGACTTGCCTCTTTTTTTGTGTGTGTTTGCTTTTCATTCATCATCTTTGAACTATAACCAAAGTTAGGGGAAGTACATATTCTTTTATTTTTAGTTTGTGGAAAATTTGCCTCTAAGCCCTCTTCATATAGGTGATGTGGCATCATTGGTGCTATGTTTTTTTTTTTCTTTTTGTAATATTGGAAAAACATTTGCATGAGATGGTGCCAGTCATTCTTAAAGAGGGTTTGCCTCTTTAGTCATAAGGAGGTTAGTTTTTTTCGGTTGGTTATTTATGTATTTTTCTGATCATATATTTTATTCTTTCTGTTTTTGTTTTTCATTCTTCCTTTGTGTTGGTTGACAAGTTCATCAATAAGAACCAGAGACTTGTCCTGAGGCTTATCAGATGGTTGAGGCTTATTGAAATTCTCTTATTTTATAGGTGGTTTTAATTTTATTGTGTGTTTAGTGAATTTGGTGGTTTTAACTTTTTGTAGGTGTTTAGTAAATACAACAAAGTCTTCAACACTTCGGAAAGTTTGACGGCTGCAATAACCACTTACAGTGTATTTAACACAAGAGGACCATCTTTTCTCAGAAAAAAAAAGCACACACACACAAGAGGACCATCTCTATTTTACTTTTATATATATATATATATATATATATGTTTACTATATGGATATTTTTCGATGGTTGAATATGGATTGCCATGACATATTTGAAAACAGTATTAATGGAAGAGGAGATACAAAATTATGTTTCTATTTAAAAGAAAAAGAAACTAAGTTTATATCTTTAATCGATAGCCAAAGCAAACATTGTTAGTGTAGTTTGTAGTATTCCTCTTCTAATTTTGTACTAAAAAAAAAAGAAAAAAAAAACTAATGGTTAAAAGATCAAATTAGCTCAACTATTAAAAGAAAAAAAAAATATCATTTTGGTTCCTGAACTTTCACAAAATCATTTTGGTTCCTGAACTTTCACCATTGTTCTATTTTGGTCCCTGAACTTTTAAAAGTTCAATTTTAGTCTCTAAATTTTCAATTTTGTTTTATTTTGATTTTTAAACTTTAGGTTTTGTTCTATTTTAGTCCTTGACTTTCAAAAGTCCTATTTGAGGTTTGTTCTATTTTGGTTCATAGACTAAAAAAAAAAAAAAGTTTATAATCAGTACTTAGATTTTTTTTTTCTTTATAAAAAATAGCATTTTCCTCTATAAATTTTTTAAAAATTTTCATGTTTAATCTTTGATTATGTTATAATATTAACAATATTGAAAAAGTTTCAATTAATATTGACTTAAATTTTACGATAGAAACTGATTTAATTTTTTTTTTTTTTTCAAAGTTTAGAGACTAAAATTGAACTTTAAAAAGCTGACCAAAATAGAACAAAATTGAAAGTTTAAAGACTAAAATTGGACATTAAAAAGTTTAATAATTAAAATGGAACGAAACTAAAATTCAAGAACTAAAATGATATTTTACCCAAAAAAATCATAATTGGAGAGACTAAATACATACCATCAATAAAAAGGGTAATGTTCTAAAAAAAAATACTATATATATATTTATTTATTTATATCAATGGATTACATCTTTATATTTGTTACTAAATATATATATACATATATATATATATATATATATATATATATTTTTTTTTTTTTTTGATTGTACGTGCAAAGGTAATCATGATTGAATTATTAGAAACAAACTTTTATAATCACGGTTTAAACAACTTCATTCATATAATCATCTTTACATATTTTTTTTCGAAATCACTCATTTTAAATATTCAAAATAACTCTTTATACCACTATTCATTCAAATGTGATATGGTTCGGTCAAAGCACCTGGCTTATGACTTTACTACTCAAACCGGAAAACTCTTTACGTGATTTAAAAAAAAAAAAAAAAAAATTTATGGGCCTAAACTGCTCTAAGCCCAAAATCAATTGACCTAACTGGTACTTAAACTATACGAAGCCCAAAACTAACAACTTGGGCTAAAACTTGTCAAAGCCCAAAACGAGTTAACCTTTCTGGTTCTTTCTCATCTCATTCGGTGGAAAATACCTGGGGGCAATGTCTAGAATCGTGCGTCAAAAATAATTGATAAAATTCAAATGGAGAAATCCTTCACTCTGATTCAGACCATTGCAACTGCTGGAGCTTTCTCCGCGATTTCTTTCTGGTTCGTCTTTACTTCTCTCTTCCATTTCATGATCTATTGTGTTTGAACTTGCTCTTCTCTGGGTTTCCTAACTCTTTCATCTTGCTCCATTTTTGTTAGGTATGGTTTCATGTTTGGAAGAGAGTCCGCCCGGAAGGATTTGGGAGATGTGATTGAAGATCTACGCCGCGGAAGCTCCCATTCCGATTCTTCTTCTACAACTTCTCATTCTTGACCTGGCACTGTATGTCATTTCCTTCAATAGGTTTCGTTAGTTTTGTATGAACATAGAATGGTGGTGTTGAACGGAAGCTATTATTGTTCAATTTCTCTTAAATGATTGATTCAATTGTGTTGGAGAAGTTCGTTCTGGACTAATGAACAGATAATTTTAAGTTATCAAACAAGGAGATTCGTGATTTTATTAGAGTTGTTAGAATTATAGATTAACCTAGAGATTTGAAACATCGGTTTTAAGGCATTTACATACACGTGTTTCTCCATGTAG